>JAUPMG010310694.1:0-16247 GCA_031762675.1 Pachysandra terminalis
TAGCTTACTGCTACCGCACTTGTTTTTTTGCTTTTTAACAACAAAACAAATGTTTACTAAACAGTTTTGCTTCATAAAAAAATCTTTTCAAAAGCAGAGAATTTGCTTATACTTTCTTGCTTTAACAGCAAAAAAAGCATAAGCATTACCAAACACAGCCGTAAGTGTACATTTGTTTTTCAAAATTATCCTCTACTTTTTAAGTTATCCTCTTTTCATTTGCCTTCTCTGATAAGCTTCATGAAGTAGCTTGTTCTTCAAGTAGTTATCTCAACAGATCTCCCAAACCGGAAGAAGAGAAAAAAGAGATCAAAGAAGAAGAGAAGTCCAAAAAGCCTAGCAAGGAGAAAAAAGTCGATAAAAAGGTGGAGAAGTCGAAAGAAGCTCCTCCTCTGCCGCCGGAAGAGATCGTTATGAGGGTTTACATGCATTGCGGGGTATGCGCAAGAAAGGTTAAGCTATGCTTAAAAGGATTTGATGGTTTTGAATTTTTGATTGATTTTCCGCCTTTTTTGAATATCTGTGATCCGTTTATTTCCTCGCTTGAAATTTGAAATAGACTAGGATTTTCTTTTTCAACGTATGAGAAATTTGAAATAGATGCATACATCATAATTCATACATCATGTAGCACGTGTAAAATTCACGTCTAATTATCACGTGTTATATATCTGCACATTTTGAAATGGACAGTACTGCAACGTCAATGATTATAATTAACAATTTAAGCACGTGTAGTAATAAATTATCATTGACGTCGCTGACGACGATGATGATGACCATTCTTGTAAGAAACTTTAAAGTATGGGATTAAGTTTAGGGCTGTAAACGAGCCGAGCCGAGTTGAGCCGAGTTTTGTCCAACTCGATTTAAAATTGTAAAAACTCGATTCTCAAAAATTTTAACTTAAAAAAAAATTGACTTATAAAAAAATTTAAATTAGTACAAATGCATTAAAATTATAGTTGTTAATTATTATTATATGTAATATAATATATTAACACGTGTTTTTAACATTAATACATAATATATAGTAATATAAACATATAATCTAATGTACAAATTCAGGTGAGTTTTAACTGAGCCGAGCCGAGCCTATTCAAACTCAGCTCAAACTCATTAAAATAATGAGTTTTTTTTTCACGCTTTGGCTAAGCTCACGAGCCCAATTATAAAGCTCAAACTCTCGTTGACACTCCTATTTAGGTTTTCTCGCTGATGTGAGCCGTCAAACTTATTTAGTTTAAAAGCTGTTAAGAAACCCTATTTTATTTGCGTTTTAACTGTAGTTGATCAAAACCTCAAAATAGTACATGGTTTTTCTGGGGACGGTAGATTTAGGGATGGCCACGGGCAGGTTAAATGGGTAATCCGCCCTCACTTATTCCTAATGATTCGGGTTTGGAACTTATACATTGGGTTCGGTTTGGCTCGGTTCATGGCAATTTTTTATACCATTTTTGCAATCGGGTCAAACCCAACCCGATACTGACCTGAATGAGTCTGGTATGGTATGGGGCTCCAATAATGGGTGGGTTAGGGTTGGTCAAAATCTGTCCCGTTACCATCCCTTTGTTAACCCACTCAACCCCAAGCCAAAATAAACCAGGTCCCTCACCCAGTCAAAGTGGGTTTGAGTCTTGACTGATCTAATTTTAGTATATATTACAAATAAGATACAAATTATTAATTAAAATATAAATTATTTTGATGATATTGTTGATGCAGAATTTGTGCTGCTTAACCCGCTTTAAGTCGTCGATCGGGATCGAGCCGCTTAAAGGGGCGTAAACCATGCGAGCACGTAACGACATCGCATGTTGGTCACCTCTGAACTGCCCATGGTTGGATAATGTCTTGTCTGGGTACGGGGGACGTCCCAACCGTCCGCCTAAACCGTTACGCAGCCGTTCGGACGACGCTACGCCTATGCTCGACAAACGTAAAGAAAGAAGAGGGAGAATGGAAGAGAACCAATGTAGAGAAGTACACATAAATTTTATATGGTTCGGCAATATGCCTAGTCCACGGGAGTCGCCTCGTAGGAGGTCTTTTTCCACTATTTAAAAATACATGGAATACATAGGTCAAGCAAGTCAAGCAGGTGACACGTGGCTGCTTAATTAGATCACTGGATCATCAATAGTCCCCTGCTTGGCGAAGTGCAAGAAATAAGCTTCGTCAGGCAAGCTAAAGAAGTGACGTAATAATAAGTCCATAAGTCTCGAATGAGAATGATGTAATAAAAAAATGAAGACGGGGCTCGGAAGCCACTGTTCCTGTAGGGTATATTGCTCGAAGTCTCTTTTCTCAGGACTAAACGAGGCTCACATAATGTATGACGAATATATAATAAAAATGTACACAAGTCTTTTAAGGGGGACGAACCTGTAACCATTGTCTTTTGAGGGAGACTGTCCCATTCACGAATTGACCATCTCGAGGTGGTGAGCCTAATGGCAAGCATAAGCATCAATGTTGCTGAAGAATAAAGATGGTGCAAGTATAAGCTATCAACACCGCTAGGAGATAATGAAGTAGCCTGAAATAACCTTGCAATATATGACAATATATAACAATCTATAGGTTGTTATCATGAGATTGTTTGGGGATTTATTGCAATAAATTAAAGAAATCATTCGAATTTCACAAAAATACTCTTCAAGCCTTCGTTCACTTTCAAGATAACCCCTTTTGGTACATTAATCTATACTCTTTCAAGGGAAGTCAGAGTAACTGCGTACATCTCATAAGGTGACTAGTATAATAGCGAATTACCCCCATAGAGAGCGTAGATATAAGTTTCTCAACAGGTAATTCGTTTTCATGATCAATCATCCCTATAATCCCTAAAGGTTTTAGATTAAATAACCAACTTGATTAATCTTGATTTGAACTTAGTGAGATCAGAAATAGATATGTTTCCTTCATAATGATCTTTCAAAATAAAGTGCATAAATAAGTCCCACAAGTCTGTGCTAATGACGTCATTCGAAGGTGACATCTGGGAGTGAGAGTTTAAACATGCCTTTAAAGACCTTACCTCTGAGGATTTCCTTCAAAGTATGATGTGAGATGTCATCTGAGGGTGGTTAGCCCCCTGTGCAATGATGAATTGACCATCTTGTGGTGGTTAGCCGTGAATAAATAACGAATTGATCATCTTGTGGTGGGTAGTCGTGAATAAATAACGAATTGACCATCTGGTGGTGGTTAGCCGTGAAGAATCCGTATGTATGAGGTATTTTATTGAATTCGTATATTTTGAAGGAGAACTCCCTTTAATGGCTATCTTCCTTCTAGGAAATCAAGTAACACTGTACCCTTACAAGGTGATCAATGTATTCTCGAATTACCCGTATTGAGAACTCGAAGTTGAATGTCTCATCAAGGATCTCGTTTTCATGATCAATCGTCCCAGTAAGCAGGGGTTTACCTTGAAGTCCATTAAGGTAAATAGCTACAGTAACCAATCTGAGTGTCTTCTACTTGAATGAAATCAGAAGTAAACATGTGAATTCCTATAAGGTGAAGGTGAGAGGACATTTTCAAAGTCCGGGAGAAACCAGTCTTTCAGGAAGTATGTCTGAAGATGGCGTGCTTTCAACTTCTAAAGCTCTTTCCACTGAGGATTTGCTTTCTCGAAGTGAAATTCCCAAGATATGACTCGAAATCAATTCATAAGAATAGATGAAAGTGACTTCGAGTCCCATTTGGTAATTCGAATGCATAAAAGACAGCATTCGAGGGGGTAAACCCCAGTTCGTGTCCTTGGAGGAGGACAAAATCCTTAGTCTTTTGTGGGTGACTAGCTGTTTGATGAATTGACCATTTCAGGGCGGTTAGCCTTGAATAAATAACTAATTGACCATCTGGTGGTGGTTAGTCGTGACGAATTGACCATCTGGTGGTGGTTAGCCGTGAAGAAATAACGAATTGACCATCTTGTGGTGGTAAGCCGTGAAGAAATAACGAATTGACCATCTGGTGGTGGTTAGTCGTAAAGAAATAAATAGTAGACACTAGTATATACTGGTGTCAAGTACTTCTATGTTGGATGTGTGCTTGTAATGCCAATGTACAGACAATATCACAGCTAACATAGGCATATGTTTGTCATAAAATGTACATAAATAACACATATAAGAATAGGCATAAAGCTCTTATGTATATATAGAACGTAAGACGAATGTAATGTGGCATTCTTAGTTCATAATGAAAGAGTATACAAAAAACTACTCATAGTTGAAAAAATAGGAAAAATGCAACACATCATTATCCTTAAAAGAAATGAGCTTTAGAATGTCTATTGTTTCTTAGAAAGATTTTTTTTTAAATATTATATTATATTTTATGGAAAAAAAACTGCCCAACAGGGCCAAAGGTGGGCGAGTGCAAGGTTCGAGTGCAAGGCTCGAGTGCATGGCTCGAGTACATGGCTCAGGTCCAAGGGGTGGAGTGCAAGGCTCGATGCTATGAAGGATCATATATACAAAATTTACTTAAGCATATCACATTGGCAGCTTTGGTACCAGGTTTCAATTCTTGTTACCAAGAAAACAATTCAATTTTTGGTCTATATAGGAAAACATGGGCGGGCTCAGGCTGCACAGGTCCGTAGGCCAGCCTGCATTGGGCCGAAGGCCAATTTGAGTGTCGGGGGCCAAAGGTGGGGCCGAAATCGAGGCCCAAAGGTATAGGGCCCGAATTCGAAGGCTCGAATTCGATGGCCAGAATTCGAGGGTCGAAGGAAAAAAGGCCGAAATCGAAGGCTCAAATTCGAGGGCCAAAGGAAGGAAGCCCAAATTCGGAGGGCCGAAGGAAGGAAGCCCGAATTCGAGGGCCAAATGAAAGAAGTTCGAATTCGGAGGCCCAAATTCGAAGGCTCGAAAGAAGGCCTCGAAGGAAGGTCCGGAGGAAGGCCTTGAAGGACACGTCCGGAAGAAGGCCTCGAAGGAAAAGTCCGGAGGAAGGCCTCGAAAAACAAGTCTGGAGGAAGGAAGCCTGAATTCGGAGGGCCGAAGGAAGGAAGCCCGAATTCGAGGGCCAAAGAAAGGAATCCTGAATTCGAAGGACAAGTCCGGAGGAAGGCCTCGAAGGAAAAGTCAGCGCGAAAGAAAGGGCTTCGAAGGAAGGCCCGCATGCTCGAAGAAAGGGCCTTGAAGGAAGGCCCGCGCGCGAAGGAAAAAAGGGCCTCACAAGAAGGCCCGTGCGCGAAGGAAAGGAGCCTTGAATGAAGGCCCACTCGCCCGAAGGAAAAAGGGGCCTCAGAGGAAGGCCCGCCCGCGAAGGAAAGGGGCCTCGCAGGAAGGCCCGCACGCGCGAAGGAAAAAGGCCTCGAAGGAAGGCCCGCGCGTGAAGGAAAGGGCCTTGAATGAAGGCCCGCGCATGCGAAGGAAAAAGGGTCTCAGAGGAAGGCCCGCGCGCGTAGGATAGGGACCTCACAGGAAGGTCCGCGCACGCGATGGAAAAAGGCCTCGGAGGAAGGCCCGCACTCGAAGGAAAAGGGCCTCGCAGGAAGGCCCGAGTGCGCGAAGGAAAAAGGGCCTCGGAGGAAGGTCGCACGCGAAGGAAAGGGGCCTCGCAGGAAGGCCCGCGCGCTCGAAGGAAAAAGTGCCTCGGAGAAAGGCCCACGCATGAAGGAAAAAGTGTCTCAGAGGAAGGCCCGCGCACAAAGGAAAGGGGCCTCGCAGGAAGGCCCGCATGCGCGAAGTAAAAAGGGCCTCGGAGGAAGGCCCGCCCGCGTAGGAAAGGGGCCTCGCAGGAAGGCCTCCGTGCGCGAAGGAAAAAGGGCCTCGGAGGAAGGTCCGCGTGCGAAGGAAAGGGCCCTCGCAGGAAGGCCCGCGGGCGCGAAGGAAAAAGTGCCTCGGAGAAAGGCCCACGCTCGAAGGAAAGGGGCCTCGCAGGAAGGCCCGCATGCGTGAAGGAAAAAGTGCCTCGGAGAAAGGCCGCTCGTTAAGTCGCCGATCGAGATCAAGCCGCTTAAAGGGGTGTAAATCGTGCGAGCACGTGACGACGTGCTTTGTCGGTTACTTCCGCACTGCTCGGGGTTGGTTAAGGTCTTGTCTGGGCTCGCAGGATGTCCCAACCGTCCACTTAAACTGTCACGCAAGCGTTCGGACGGCGCTCTATGCTCGACAAACATAGAGGGAGAAGGGAGAGAACCAAGGTAGAGAAGTACACAGAAATTTTATGTGGTTCGGCAATATGCCTAGTCCATGGGGGTCGCCTCGTAGGAGGTCGTTTCCACTATTTAAAAATACATGGAATACAATGAACATCCCATTCATATGGGGATGAAGAAATTAAGAAAGAAATGAGGGAGAGGAAGAGAGATGGAAGGAAAGAGATGCTTCTTTCTGCAGTATTCTTCTTCCATTTTTCTGATGTACAGAGTTTTTCTCCTCCTCCATATTTTTCCTATCTTTTCCCATCATTTTTCCCCTTTCTTTTCATCTTCCTTCCTTCTATGTTGAAGTGGTCCTTATATAGCCTTGCCTTTACTTGGTCTTTAAGTAAACTTGGCTTACAAGTCTTCAATGTGAGTGTGGCATGTGGATGGTGAGTCACTATGTAGATAGCTCAAATCAATATCTAATGGAAGGTGAGTCACGTGTAGATAAAATATAACTGTCGGGTCGGACCAGGTAAGACCGGGTCGGACCAATTAGATCGGATTGTACCGAATTAGACCAAGTTGGACCGAGTTGAACCAAATTGAACCAAGTTGGATCGGGTTGGACCAATTGGGATGGGTTGGACCGGGTCGAGTGACCCATTAGACCCATGGTCCATAGGTCAAGCAAGTCAAGCAGGTCAAGCACGTGACACGTGACACCAAAAAGGATGAATTCAAGGTGGCTTCGGCTTACTCTCAAGCACTAAAGTTGGAAAATGCCCTTCCCCCTAACGACCCTTTTTGGCAGAAGTTGTGGCATTTTCCCATCCCCCAAAAATTTAAATTCTTCCTGTGGAAATTCTCCTTAGATAAATTATCCACAAAAGTTTATCTAAACACGATTTGGAGCTTTGTTGATTCCAAGTGCATCTTATGCAATATTAGTGATGAATCCCAGGAGCATCTTTTTTTCCAATACCCTCATAGCCGTGTTGTATGGTATGGTTCTGATGTTGGTGTATGCACCTCTTGGGGCCATGGAAGGAGTTCTAAATTATGGATTGACGAGTTCATTTCTCAGAAATTCACATCTTCTTCGAATAAGCTAAAATTTCTTACTTCTATGAGTTGCATACTTTGGGAAATATGGAAAAACATAAATGAGTTCGCATTCAATAATGTCATGGCATCCTCTGCTGATGTTATTTGTCGTGCAAGACAATTAAATCATGACATCAGTTCGATCACTTCTACTCAGCAGAATATGAACTTTGCTCGCACTGTTTCCATTCGTTGGCGTTTTCCTGAGTATCCTTACCTCAAATTAAATTTTGATGGAGCTGTGAAACAGGATTGTTCTTGTGCTGGAAGTTTCAAAGCTGGTGTTGGTGTTTATTTTGAATGCTCTTCAAGCTTATTGGCAGAAGCACTTGCTGCTAGAGAAGTGTTGATGGTGGTGGTGGTAGAGTAGGGGTAAATAAGACAGGGTTGAAAGGGTAAATTTGCATGCTTTTTTTAACACCGTTTATGGGACGTTAGTGACAGGGGTGTAAGTGGCTTTTCAGAAACCACAGGGGGTGTTTCTGCCTTGTCAGAACGCGAGGGGGTGTAAGTGGAGTTAACCCCAACTCGCGTGTCAGGTTTGGGTTAAGGATTTTCAACCCGCAAATAAACAGGTCGAATTTCGATTGAGTTGGTTTGGGTTTAGTGTTGCATCTGCCTGGAGGATTGGTTCAATGCTGAAAATAGGATAGAAAAAGAGTTTGATTGGAATTCACTTGAAGTACAACTTGAAAATTTGGTGGTTAAAGTTTGTAAATACCTGTAAATGATAGATAGATGAGTGGTGCTAACCTAGTTGGGATGTGCTCATACTATAGTGACGCAATTATCAACTCAAATCCTTCGTACAATTTTGATTCAATAAATAAAATGAGAGTTATTTCATGTGTTCATACCGTTGTTCACTTACATAATTAATATTACTTAACTAAATCAACCAAGACTGCCAAGAAATACCAACTAAACCGCTGTTCTAACCAATGGGAAGATAATTCTAGACGGTCCTGATGGCCTGCCATGCATATTGTCGGCAATTCCTTCAATAGCAAGGCCTTCGTCGGGGGGTCGTCTATCCCGCCGATAAAGGCATAACGCCGGTCCTGTCTCCTATGACATTTCCCGGCGGTTTAGGACCGTCGGGAAAAACACTATATTTTGTAATGGTTTTATAATTTTTTTTATAAGTTATACATAATTTATAACTTACAATTTTTTTTTTAAGTTTTATAAGTTTTTATAACTTGTAAATTAAGTTGTAAATTTTCACAACTTACAATTTATAAATTTTTATAAGTTTTATAAGTTTAAACTATTTTTTTTTTTTAAGTTTAAATTTATATTTTTTAAGGTTTATATATTTTATATTTTTTTACATATATGAGGCATAGTGGGCAGGGCCGGCGAGTTGCCCAGCACGGCACGCCCCCATCCTGTGCCATGGGCCCATGTCCTGCTGGGCCTGGAGTTTCCCAAAATCGGCATGGCACGATCCAAAGCAGACCAAGGACCGTACCAGCTCGAAGCACAACGTGCCCGCCCTAAACGGGCAGCACGACTCATTTACATGCCTAGCCAAACCTAGTCCGTAGAACAAGCTAAAAAAAAGAAAAAACTAGGTCATAATAAAGAAGCTTAAGATCCCTCTTCCTACCTACCAAGAGAAGATACAAAGAAAGCAAACGATATCCTAGCCTCTCTCTCTCTCTCTCTCTCCTCTCTCTTTCTCTGGTCGCTGGTGTAATTAAAAACCAATCAATTTTTGTCTTAATCACTAGGAGGTAGATTTTAGAAATTAGAAGTTCTATTCAATACTAATTAATGGATGTTTTTTATTTTATAAAATATTTCAACTAAAGTTGTATATATGAGATGGTAACAGGTCTTAGTTCTCACACTTTTTTAAGTCTCTTTTACTATAAAAACTGTCAGGATTGAGGATTCAATGAGGGAAGTGTAATGTAGTGTTTGGCAATATTAGGATGCAGTTAACAAATAATTGGACAAATTTTGCTTCAAAGCGCCAATTTGCATGTATTATGCCCATTCGTTTAATCTGGTGGGTATGGAAGCTTTTATTTGTCGGCAGCATGGTTGAAAATGAAATGCTACTGTTGTTGCATCATGCAGTCATGCATGGATGTTGGATCTTTGTGCTTTGTTTTGTATTACATCGCTACAGGACAATCACTCCATTACAGATCTTTCACTTTCTTGTAGGATTCTCCAAAACACAAGGCCCCGTTTTGATTCCATCCCATGAACGTGCAGCTCACAAATTCCTACCAAATACATAGGCTCCGTGTGGATGACAAGAGTGCCAGAAAGTGGGGGAAGTAGAATGCTGGAAAGTGAAATTTAATTTTCCTGCTTTCTCTCTGCTGCGAGTCCCTTCACTCATTTCTCTTGTTACAAACCCTATTCATCGACGACGATGATGCAACCACTGGAGAAGAGATCGAGATTCAATACCCTAATCAACCACTATTATTGGAGGTCGTCGGATTTTTTCTCACTGGTTTCACCTTCTCCAACCATGGAGAATTGTTTCCGATTTCACCATATTAGGTTCGACGGCAATAAAACTACTAACGCCAATCTTTCTAGCTTAATTTTCAAGCTTTGTGTCGCAACTTTGCTAGTGAAACGGGCAAGCGACTCCATATAAAGTTCCATAAAACTGATATTGAAATACACTTTCTAAAGTCTCGCCTATTGTCAAGTCCCAAAATATCAGATATTGATCTCGAGGATCTCAAGGTGTGACCTTTGAATCAAACCCTTGAATTCGGCAACCAACGACGATTATCGAACAAAAACACTAATGCGGAAGCCAATAACATAAATAGAACAGTAGGAAGAAAAGAGAAAAACTTCTCAATCGATTTTCATAAATTCGTCTAATCATCCTTTACAACTTTCACATAACATCTATTTTAAAAGAAACACTAAAACCTCACTTAAGACCCCAAGCAATTAATCTTAACCATATATACAATTTAATATAAGCCATTAAAATAAAGTGATCTCACATGGCTTCTAAAATAAAACCCTAATAACAAAAATACCTTAAAATTCATCACTTTTCTGCAACCAACCTTTCAATTCTATTTTGAAGACCAAAACATTAAAATTTCAATAAAATAGTACAAATAGCTAACGTGGGAATCGAAGAGATCTTTCCAAGGAACCAAAAATCGCTCAAAACAAAAACATAAGCTTAATGTTATAATCCTTAACAGCAGATTGCATTATTCACCCCTTGTTGAAGAAAACTCGTCCTCGAATTTTGACACGTGCTTTGATTCTTTTGAATATGTTTTCTTCATATATTCTGAATTCATGACAAATTGATAGTATCCTTCAAATCTCTTCCTCGATGTGTCCTTCAATTGTGACATTCAACAATTATCAAAACCTCTTGAGTTTTGGAATTGTCGTACATTGGTTGAAAGTAGTTGAAATATTGAGTCAACCCCAATAAAATCAAAAACCTTGGAAGCACTAAAAACATTCAATCTATGACTTGATTTTCCACCAACAATCAAATATACATCTTTAGAATATTCATCATAAATTAGTGGAGACTCCCAAACCTGTTGTGTGAATCTTGTTATAGCATCACGCTCGTGAACTTCTTCCAAAGGAGCATCTTGCCCACCACATTTGTGAGGCTGCATATCGACGTAAGCTTTGAAACTAACTGATGTAGGACAAAGAATAACAAGTTGTTGAATCCGGCCACAAAACACAACCTTCTAGAGTTGCTAGGGTTTTTAAGGGTGAAACCTTCGAAAAGTAGGAATAAAAGAAAAAAACTTCTCAATCGATTTTCATAAATTCATCTAATCATCCTTTACAACGTTCTCATAATATCTATTTATAAGAAAAGGAACCCTAAAACCTAACTTATGACCGAAGAAATTAATCTTCATCATCTCTACAATTTAATTTAAACCATTAAAATAAAGTGATCTCACATGACTTCTAAAATAAAACCCTAGTGACAAAAATATCCTTAAAATTCATAACTTTTCTACAGTCAAACTTTTAACCCTATTTTGAAGACCAAAACCTTAAAATTTCAATAAAATAATAGAAATAACTAACGTAGGAATTGAAGAGTTCTTTCCAACGAACTAAAAATCATCCAAAACAGAAACACAAACATAAAGTTATGATCCTTAACAACAGACTGCATCAACACCTTTGGCAAGCCACTTCAAATTATCTGTTAGACAATGCCCAAAGACCGAAGTAGAAATTGAAGATATGTCCAAGGTTACCATATGCCAATGCTATAGGATGCTTGATGTATCCAATGATATGCACCAGACCTGATTTTACACTTGAAGTTAGCATGGTGAGCAAGTACATGGCTAATCCAAGAAGAGAACATCGGAAGGCAGGCTTTTCAAGTACTTGAGGGGTACAGCTTGTCATGGTATTATGTTTGAGAGATAGTAGGGTTCAGTTTCAATTGTAGGATATGTGGATTTTGATTATGCAGGTGACTTGGATGACAGAAGGTCTACTACAGGTTATGTCTACTCACTTACAGCTGGGCCTATATGTTGGAGATCCATGCTACAACCTACTGTAGCATTTTCTACTATTGAAGTCGAATACATGGCAGTGATTGAAGCTGCACAGGAAGCATTATGGGTAACATGGCTTGTCAGAAGCTTGGGATAAAACAAGATAAAGTTCAGTTGTATTGTGATAGTCAGAGTGTCATTTACTCGTTAAATTACGAAGTATACCATCCAAGAACAAAGCATATAGATGTGGTTTCATACGATAAGGGAGTTAGTCACTACAGGTGAGGTAATATTTGAGAAAGCTCACACTTCAGAGAATGAAGCTAACATGTTGACAAAGCCTATTCCTACAAATAAGTTCAAGCATTACTTAGATTTGATCAATGTTTCTTAATGCTAAAAAGCAGGTGTACCCCCTACCGTTATTGGTTCAAATTGGAGGCACAAAGTTGTGGTATCTTTAAGGTGGTAGAATATTCACTGAGGTAGAGATTGTTAGAAATAGTATGGGTGGCTAATATTCATTAGTCTCTAGATCCAAGGGGGATGGACCTATGGCCAGGCCCCATAGGGCAAAACATTATTTTGGGGATTTGTCCCATATATCGGATAGGAGTATAAGCTGTAACCCTAATTGATTTTTGACATAGTGGAAACTTTTTCTCTCCTATAGACGAAGACTTTGCCGAACCACATACATCTATGTATCCCGGTCAATATATATGAGTTTTGTACAGTAACTACTTGCAAAAAAAAAATGCTGCCAAGGTTTTGAGATTCAGTACCATAACATAACAATACATGAGCATCGTCGAGTACTCTCATATATATATATATATATAGTAATCAGGATTTTTGATTACTAAGCTGTGTTCAGGATTTTTGATTTAGTAATCCTACATACATCCCCACTTCCTCAGCTGTGTTCATAATACAGTCTCTTAGTTTCTCCTCGGTCATCTCGTTTTGTTTTCTCACCTAATAAAAAAATAAAGAAATAACATTATAATAAAAAGATATATAAACCTAAAATCTTAAGAAAAAAAAATCAACATACCCTAAAGAAAATGGTTGTGAGGACTTGCTCTGATTCAATGTTATTCATTGAAATGAAAGTAACGTCGAAGGCCATTGTCTCTAGTATTCTTAGCACATAGCCTCCCACCCCAACTCGACCTTGGCACTTTATCTTCACCACGAATCTCGTGCTCTCCATTTTCTTTACTGTTATCTGCATCAATTATCATCCAAGAATGCACGGCGGAGCTTAAATTCACACATGGTTAGGGGGTATGGGTGCAACTTGGATCGGGCTAACCCGATCCCAACTCGACTTTGGGTCAGTTTGGGTTGGGTTTTATATCACTTTGGGTTGGTTTGGGGTTAAAAAAAGCCAACCCGAATTAGTTCGGTTCGGAATAAGCTCCTTGCTATAAAAATCAAGGGGCTAATTCAATATTCAAGAATATGTCCTTCAATCTCAGGAAGAGGAGTTGGGGTTTTTCTCTTCACAATTCACAGGTTGGTTTAAGTTCAAATATATGACTCAAGCTGTGATTGTGCTTATCAACTGAAACCAACCCAAACCAATCCGGAATTACAGTTTAAGTTGGGTTTAGGGTTTACAAAGTAAAATTGGTTTGGTGTTTGGGTTTCATAGTTTGGGTGTCAAATCAAGTTGGGTTGGGTTTGGGTTGACCTTTAAGGAGGTCAGTTTGGGGTTGGGTTGAGGTCAAGCCAACCCAAACGGAGTTGCACCCCTAGTTAAGGGTGTACAACGTGCATGATCTACACGTATCAGTCCAACACGATTTGAGTCGTGCCTTGGGTTCACGGCCCACGCTTGAGCACAGCCGAGCCTTCAAATGACAGGCAAAATACAAAAAAAAAACAAGGGCCCAATCGTGTCTCGTGTCATGACAGGCCAGGGGAGAGATTTAAGATTTGGTGGTTCTAAATATATTTATTTAATAATCAAAATCACTTTTATAAAATTTAAAACATAATGTTCGCATACACTCTAATTTGCACGAAAAAATATTTTTTTTTAATCTTTGCAACTTCTGAAGGCTTGAACTTGGCAACTTTTCATCTTTGATTCCAATTCCAATCCCAAATTCATTTGAGCCAAAATTCTCCTTAAATCTCAAAAATTTGTGAAATTATCAAAATACCCGAAGTGGACTCCATGTGCTTTGTTGCTTCTCTCAAAATCCATTTCAAATATCATAAATGATTTTTCGGCTGAAAATGCGTTCTAACGAATATGTTATCGCCTAATTTCGAGATCGTATGAGAAAATGATCGTTTTTCCTTTAATGTCGTTTTGGGTCAATTTTGGGACTTTTGGAAGTCAGAAAAATATTCTGACTCCAATTTTGATCTTTTCATGCAAAATCTTTCAAATGATTGTAATTTGATCAAAATCTGAAATTGGTGGTAAGAGGGGCATTTGGGAATTTGGGAAAAAAATATTAAATGGGTTTTAGATAATTAAAAATTGAAAATCATAAGAATTTTAGGATTATCAGAAAATAAATATATAGTTGATTAGTTGTTAATTAATTTATCAGTTTAGAATAGCCTAAAATTTGGATTAAGATTAGAAGTGATTCGAGTTGGGATTAAGATCTAAAAAAGTATAATAAATAAAGAAGGAGGCACCCGCATGGGTTATTCTTCCTTCTTCTTAGGGTTTGGAGGAAAAACGAGGGAGAAGAGATTGAGACGAAAAGGAATAGATTGAAAAGATAAGGATTAAGGGAGATTGAAGATTAGGATAGAGGAAAAGAGATTAAAATGGAGAGAAGAGGGATTCGATGTGCGACTATAAGAAGGGCCGATCGGAGAGCAAAGAAGAAAAAAAAAATCGAAAGAAAAATCTGAATAAAGAGGAGAATAAATTCGTATGAGGAAAAGAATCGAAAGGAAAAATCAGCCAAAATCAAAGAGGAAAAACACAGGTCAGTCTCCATTCTTCTTCCTATTCAAAACATTGCAAAAATCTCTATCAAAACCTAGCCAAAACCACACCCGAATCTGCAGAACCTTCCATTGCAAAAACCATCCATTAAAACCCCTCTCTCAAAACCTGTTCGTCCTCTTCAATGATACAACACTATGTTCTTCTTTTGGGATCCTATCATTCAATCACAACTAAAACCATCTATTCGAACCTTGCAAAAGTCCTTTCGAAAACCCCAAACCAGAAAAAACTCCCTCCATCTTCTTCAGTTCGTCCACACCTCAAACCCACCATTAAATCTAGGCCGAAACCTTCGTCATCATCTCCATTATATTCTCCTTCAAAACCTTTATGAAACCCCTATCAAAACCGAACCAAAACCTCAATCTCGTCCAACCTAAATCCTCGATGGTTGTTCATCCCAAAATCCACCTTAAATCCTATTCGTCCAGATTCAGACCCTACTCGCAACCTCATCAAAACCCCATTCCAATCTTTGCTCGTCATCCCCAAAACCCATATCTTCCAATCAACATCTCCAGCCGAATCTGATTCTGCCATTATTGCCGGCCAAGTCTATCCAAAGGAACTGAAAAACTAGAGGAAAACGACCCGGCTGGAAACAGCGGTATTTTATTTTTTGTTTTCTTTAAATTCCTTTTCCATTATTTTAGGGTGATTGAATTCATTAAATTAAATGTCCAAGTTTTTAGTCCAATTTCTACAATAATGAATATACTTGATTTTTGTCTATGATTAATTTGGTCATCACTTTTATTTTTTATTAGTTTATTTTATTTTGGTTTTGTGTAAGTTTAAATTTTTGTTTATTATTTTAGATTTGTAGGGCTCTTAAATTCTTGAGTTATTTTAATTTTCATGCATTTCAATTTTGTTTATTGCTTTAGTATTTCTGAGATTAGGTTTTATTTGTATTATCTATTTTTAAGGTTATGTTAGTTAGAGATCCTTAGTTCCTAGGTCATAGGAATTTTTATAGTTTAGGTTGTCAGGACTTTTTTGATTTTTTTGAGTTCTTTTTATCACTTTAGGATTGTATTTTAATTGGTCAAGTAAGCTTAGACCAGGTAATCGGTTAAATCAGAAGAGAGTAGGTGCCGAAAACCTTCCCTCTCTCTCTTAAATAAACCTCCCTACCCATTCTGGTTAGACCAACATTAAAATCATATTTTTAAGTCTATTTTTTAAATTAAATGACCTACTTATGAGACCATTCACACCTGAACCTAATGAGTAGTAGCCACTCCAAACAACCCGATCTATCTAGGGTCCACCCGACCCCGAGTAGTTTACAATGTTCATTTTGTAAAATATTTAATTTTGAGCGATATTTTAGGTAATTGGACTCAAATGCCCCTTTAAAATTTTCATTTCCAGGGTTTGGTGGCTCCAAATGAAATCAATATTTTAATGGGCATTTGGGTTCAGTAACCTGAAATATCACTCAAAATTAAGGCTGTGTTTGGCCCTGCTTGTGCTTATGGATAAGCACTCATTGGATAAGTTGCTCAATGGGAGCACTTATCCACAGCAACAATAAACT
>JAUPMG010310704.1:0-16246 GCA_031762675.1 Pachysandra terminalis
AAAGTCTAAAAGTAATACATCCAATTAAAGTAGATAAATTGTTCCTATAATTTTTACTAACTATTTATTTATGTTTTAATAATTTTAGAGGATTTAAAAAAAAATATATATATATATTTTCCCTCATGTCGCATGGAAAAGGGAAATCTGGCGATTTCCCATGGATTTCGTGTCAATAGTTCCGCGACATGTCGACGACATTGAAAACACTGGTATGTTCACACATCACAACAAAATGGTGTTGTTAAGCGTAAGAATTGTTATCTTCTTGATGTTACCCATATCATTATCCTAACATTCATGTGCCAAAACATTTTTAGAGGATGATGTTTTGATGGCCTGCAACCTCGTAAAGAGGATAGCATCATCTGTTCTCAATGGTCAGTCACCTTTCTGTAATTTGTTCTCCAATCTTTCTTTGTTTCATATATTGCCTCGTGTTTTTGGTTGTGTCCTTTATTCATATATTTGGTCTTGGTCATGATAAATTGTCACCTTGTACTGTAAGTATATTTTCCTAGGGTAATCCAGAACTCAAAACGGGAATCATTGTTATTATCAAAAGTCATGTCGCCTCCAATTCGATGTGGGTTTCATTTTTTAGATTAACCCCTTTTTGACGCATGGTTGAACTTTGGATGTTCTGTTAATTTCTTCGAGTCAGGAGGATTCTCGTTCGTCTCTCCATCTAATGCCTGGGTCTTGACGACATGCTTTGAATTCTTATGTGAATTCACTTGCTGTTTTGGATTTTGTGAACTTCATACGTTTGCCATATTTCTTTTCAACAGATATTTTAAGCTACTTTAAGACATCAAATGCTCTGCTTTTGTTTTGTTTTGTTTTTTTTTTTTTTTTTGCTTTTGTTTTTGTTTTGTTTTTTGTTTTTTTTAAGAAGTAAACCTGAGTTTTTCAGCTAAAATATCAGCAAATATGAGAGAATAATTCTGTTTACCAAGCAAAGTAGAAATAATTTGGCTAGATGCATCCCTATAGATTAGTCATAAAAGCGTCGTAGCTTTTCATAATGCCTTCTTTTGGAATCCTCTCTTTAAGTATATCTTAAGTAGACAACCTTCACAATGTTAATCCTTGTGACCAGTAAGAAAAAATCCGTTCACCATTTCCTACTTGGATAATAATTTGAAGCCACTAAAATTTAGATGTCCAAATATCAAGTGCCATAACCAAGATGGATCCTTCAAGCAAGCTTTTAAGCAAGTCGATGTGAATAAAAATATTCTTTTATCTAAATTTTTTTGGAAAGTCAAATTGCTACTTCAATAATCAGAATACTCTTTTGATTTCTTATTAAGAGACTATAATTCCTCATATGAACATCATATCCCTTTTTAAGAGTTTCCCCAACCTTATTGTTCTTTATATCAAGGACTGAATAGAAAGTTAAAATAAATTGATGATTTTCCCTAACCTTAACCTTATTGTTCGTAAAATACAACTGTCCTAGGGTTTTGTGTTTTGTCGTTTTTGTTAATGGCTCCACTGCTGCCAGCGCCTCAAGGTGATTTTTCATATTTGGATCAGGTAGATCCTTCTCCAAAACCTTCCTATGCAGCAACTGTTACCATTGCATCTAAGCACCTCCCCGTCCCAAAGCTTTCTTCCTTTGGTGGAAGTGGCTTTCAGATCTCCAACGAGGCATGAAGGATCTCCGGCTATTCATTTCATGGCTTCTGAGGTCCATGATTCGACAGTCCCTTTGCAATATGCTTTGGTTGCAAAGTTTTTGAAAGGAAAAATTCCATTAGAGACCGTCAAGACGGCTATTATAAAGTACTAGAACCTTGATAATGAGACCTTCATTGATCTTATGGATCCTAGACATGTGCTGATTATTTTCAAATCTGAATCTGATCTTACAAAGGCTTGGACTAGGCAGACTTGGGCAATCAATGGCCATGGATTCAAGCTGTTGAAGTGGGCTCCAGAGTTTGATCTTAAGAGGGAAAGTTCGCTTTGTCCGATTTGGATTGGGATCCCACATCTTCCGATCAACTTCTTCCAGCCTTCATACCTTAAGCTTGTTGCCAGTACTGTTGGAAAATTCTTGGCTACGGATTCTGCTTCTGCAAATTTATCTCGTCCAAGCCTAGCAAGAGTAAGCGTTGAAGTGGATCTCCTAAAACCCAAACCAAATAAGATCTGGATTGGAATGGGTAAATCTGGGAGATTGCAAAAAATTATTTATGAAAGATTCCCAAGCTTCTGCGATCACAGTTCTATTCTTGGCCATTCATGGGATGATTGTTGGAAGCTGAACACTTCTAAGAAGCCACACCCTTTGGCACAAGAAGTGGAGGCTAATGTCAAGAAGAAAAAATATAATCAAAAGAATGTGAGATCTTATTCGAATGGGAATAAGATTGCTATGGATGGTAACAATAATAATGAGGCTGGTGTTCGTAATCAGCCAACAAATAGTGGTGAAGTGATGCTGGTTGCTGAATCTTCGAGAGGAGGCAAAGAAGTGCCTGTCGAACCATTAGAGACTGATGTTGCGGAATGCTCTAATGGCCATGTTTCTAGGCATGTAGTAACCATGATTGATGATCCTAAAGGCGTGGAGGAGGTTCAGGTGGAAGTCTTATAAATTCCAGTGTTCAAGGAAGGATGTTGGAAGTCTCTTAATCCTAAGCATCCAGTTGTGTTTCATGGTCAAAGCATGGTGCGGGAAGATGACATTGTTGTAAGGCCTAAATCAGCGGGGGGAAGGGCATCTATGATTCACTGTTCTCTTGAGAATGCTATTGAGATAATTAAACAGCTTCAGCCTTCTGTAGCCGTGAAGGCGACATTATCATCTATGAAATGGCTAAGGAAGACCTCTTGATCCAAATCATGGTGAAACCACTGTTGCTGTTTTCACAAGAAGACAAAGTTAATATGGTTGCTGGTGTTGTGACCAAATCTCAGGTGAGGTCCTCAACTAATTCTCATTAATCTTAATGATTAGTTCCTTGAGATGGAATGTGAGGGGAATTGTTAACCCTGAATCAAGACTTCATTCAAAGCATATTTGTTCTCAAAATAAGGCTTCTTTCTTGGCTTTATTGGAACCTATGTTAGACGGTTCTGAACTTCCTACGTTGGCTAGAAAACTGAACTTTAAAGTTTTTCTGGAAGTAGGGGAGATCCATAACAAAATTCGGTTGTTATGGCATGAGAATATTTTGGTTTCCTTTGTAGCAGCATGCTCTCAATCAGTTTCAGTTAAGGTGAGCTACAACAATTCTGATCTTGAATATGTAGTTTCTATTGTATATGCAAAATGCTCTTTATATGATCGTAAACAGCTTTGGGAATCTATTCTTCATCTTGCGTCATCCATTAATTGCCGTTGGATTGTGGGTGGTGATTTTAATGTGATATTCTCAATTGATGAAAAGTTGGGTGGTAAAATCCCAGATCCACGTGTAATGATGGTCCTTTTGCAGAGACTGGAATATCTCGTTCCATCTGGTGTCTCAGGGGACCAACTCGGCGCTGAGGATTTGGCTAGGCGGGGGTATGGGGAGGACTACCATGTTCGAGGGGATCTCGAAGTTGGAGATGATACAGGAGGAGGCTTGATGTATTTGGTGATCTTGGTTTGGCGTTGCCTTCCTTGGTGTGGGGCTTTGGGTTTTTGTAGTTTTGTGAGTTTTGTTTTTGGCCAGTGCTAGAGAGAGTCTCTCCAGCCAGGGCTTTCATGTATTTTGTTTTTCCTTTTTATTCCCTTCTTTTATATAATTCATCACTTATCAAAAAAAAAATTTCATTTATTCTGTGGTTTGGATGACTTTGGTTTTATGGGTAATAAATACACCTGGTGCAATAATCAGCAAGGCACGAGTTGAATTTGGGCAAAGTGGGACAGAATTCTTTTGAGGGCTTCTGATATTAATTCTCGGCCAACTAGCAAAATTTCTCATCTACCTTGGGTATGTTCTGGTCACTGTCCTCTTTTTATTTCTGTGATTCCCAAGATATATCTGGTCCAAAATCTTTTAGATTTCTGAGGATGTGGACTAATCATTTGGATTTTATGAGCTTTGTACATGGAGTGTAGGATGAGTTTGTTGCACGTCCTCCCTTTATCCATTTACATTTCAAGCTTAAGAAATTAAGGAATGCTCTTAAGGAGTGGAATCACAGTGTATTCTGCAATCTTTTTCAAAATATAAAAAATTTCAAAGATGCCATTACAATGTTTGAACACCAGCTCCCGATAACAAGGTTCGCCATGTCGATGTCGCCTGGCATGTTGCTAGGTGGATCTGGGGAAATGCCGGCAACATGGGGTAAAAAAGGGAAAACCAAGGAGAAATGTGGGGAGATCATGGGTTTTAGATGGATTTTTTGCCCCAAACTTTAAGCATGTCTAATTAAGGCCTAAATGCATCCAAATACATCAAAAACAAAAAAAACAAAAAAAAATGCCTACACATTAATAGTCATTACTTAAGGGGGGTTAACTTACACGCTGTCAGGTCTGTAAGCTGTAAACAAATGCTATATGTAATTAAGCCAAACAAAAAGTGAATGTAAGTCAAACTAAAAGATACATAAAACTAGAAATCAAGTGTCATATCTATGAGGGAAAAAAGGGAAATCTAGGGGAAATCTGGGATTTTTGATGGGTTTCCTCCCCCATGTTTTAAACAATCATTATTATTGTCTAAATACATCATAATATTTATTAATATACAATATTTATTTACTATTGTTTTCAATTTTTTTAAATTATTCAAAAATAATTGAAATTTTTCCCCCATGTCGTTGACATGTTGCCTATGTCAAGAGACATGGGGGAAATATCGAAAATATTTGAAATTTTTCCCCCAAGTCGCTAACATGTCGCCCCATGTTGCCGACATGTCGCTCGACGTGGGGAGCAAAACGAAATTTGGGGATTTACCCCCAGATTTTGTCACTGAGGGGGGAAATGGCGAAATGTCGATGACATTTTGTTCCATGTCGCCGACATTGCGAACCATGCCCGATAGGATAGAATGATCCTACATACTAGGAGTTGCTTGCTCAAAAGTTCAACATAAAAAATTACTAGCAGGTGAAGAAATGTTTCTTTGAGAAAATCCTCGCGTTAAATGGTTGAAGGATGGTGATTGCAACACCAATTTATTTCATGCTAATGTTAAGGATCACCAAAGGTTCAATTCTATGATGCAAATCCAATTACTTAGTGGTGAGTTATCTGATGATATTTCTCTCATTTAGAAGGATGTTGATTCCTATTATCAAAATCTTCATCTTCTTAGTTACATATATCAAAATCTTCATTGCTGGATTGTATCCCTTCTTTGAAAACTGAAGACATTAATAGAGATTTGTGTGAAGTTCCTTGCTCAGATGATATTATCAATGTGGTCTTCTCAATGGATCCGGATAGTTTCCCGGGCCTGATGGTTTTAATTTCTTCATAAAATGTTGGGATATTATTAGAATGGATGTGGTCTTGGCTGTCTAAAACTTTTTAGAGGTTCTGACCTTCCTTGTGCTCAATGCGAAAAAAATGTATGTTGGGTCTTTGCATTTTTACCTCTTCTTATTTGGCTCTTATTTCAAAAGTCAAAAGGCTAGATAATTTGCAGATTTCAGACCGATTAACTTATGAGTTTTCCTTATAAGATAATCTCCATGATTCTTAATGATAGATTATCTAAAGTTCTTCCTTTTTTTGATTTTGGGTGAACAAGGGATTTTATCCAAGGTAGATCTATCCATGACAATATTCTTATTGCCCAAGAAATGGTCTCAAAAATTGATAGGAAATGCTTTGGAGGCAATGTACTGGTGAAACTTGCTATAATGAAGGCTTATTATAGGCTTGAGTGGGATTTATTATTTGATGTTCTTTACAAGATGTTTTTTTCTCTTGAATGGTGTAATCTGATTAAAAAGTGTTTTAGTAATTGTTGGTATACTTTGTTTACTCATGGGGTCCTTCATGCTTTTTTTTAAATCACCCAATCACGCTAGCATCTCGCCATCCTGTGGATACCGGCCCTCCGCTATCTGGATGACACAAAAATCGCGTTACATCTAGAGGGTTGAGACATGGGGATCCAATATTTCCCTCCTTGTTTATCATTGCTGAAGAGGTTTTAAGTTGAAACCTGAGTAAGGCTTTTCAGGATAAGGAAAATTGGTCTTTTCAAGCATGCTCGATGTGCTATTCCGATTACTCACTCACTCTTTGCAGTTGATGTGCTTATTTTCTTGATTCGGAAGCGTAGTTCAGTTTCAACTTTAATAGAGTTGTTAGGTGCTTATGAATTAGCATCTGGGCAAAAGGTTAACAAAGGGAGAAGTTGTTTTATAACTTCAAGGAATATGGCCAGTTCTCGTAATGCTATGATTGCTTCGGTTTCGGGTTTTTTCAATAAATTCTTCCCAATTGATGATTTGGGTGTTCCTCTTTTTAAAGGCAGATTTAAGAATTTGTGTGTGTGTGTGTGTTGGGTATCATGAAGAAAATTCAGTCAAGAATTGAAAATTATAAGAATAAGCTTCTTTCTTGGGGAGGTAAGATTACTTTGATCAAAAGTGTTCTTTCTTCCATTTCTGTGCATATTCTATCAGTTCTCTCATTTCCCAAAAGTTTCTTAAAAGAACTTGAAAGTCTTTTCTCATCTTTCCTTTGGGATGATGGTTGGTTTCAGTCAAAATATCTTTGGGTAAGACGGGATAAAATTACTAAGCCGAAGTTTGGGCTTTAGATCATTGAAGGAAACCATGTATAGTTTACAATTTAAAGCTGTATGGTCCATTTTACAAGGGAAAAGTCTATTTGCCAACTTTATGTGCAGTAAATAGGTGACGAATTCGCATCTTCATAGTGTAATGAAAGGAATCATTTGTTCTGAACCTTGGAAACGTGTTCTTAATTGTAAGGACTGGGAGCTAGATAATGTGCAATGGCTAGTTGGTCAAGGTAAGGTATCTTTTTGGCTTGATGCATGGCTTCCTATTGGTCATTTGTTCTTCTTGAGATTTGGAATTCAGTTGATATTTCACACACTTCACTTCTCCAATTGGAGGTACACATATATATACAAGTAGTGTAGGGAATATCTCCCTTGATTAAAGGAAACACTCAAGCTTAAAACAAGGAAGCCTAGAAACAAAACCCTAAGATAAAGAAGCACTGCAATATGACTAATAGATATTATAAGACTAAGCATAAGCTCATAGCGAAGCCTGTGAAGCCGAGAGGGTGGTGCCAAGAGTGTGGTGCCGAGAGTAGTGGTGCAGAGAGTAATTGTGCTGAGAATAGTGGTGCCGAGAGTAGTGGTGCTGAGAGGGTGGTGCCGAGAGGGTGGTGCCAAAAACAATTCTGCAGAAAAAGAGAGTGTTCTGCAGAATTTCTGGAGAAGAGAAAGAAGAAGGTGGGGAAGAATCATTGGCTATTGTTCTTCCGAACTAGAGCTGAAATGCTGAATTGCAGATGTGAAAAGTGAAAACTGAATTCCAACAAGATTCAAATTCAAACTGATGGAAAGTAGTGCCTGGCGGACGGCAATGGTGCTATCCACCGGAAAGGGCGATGAAGTAGTGGGACTATCACAGGCCGATTGTCTGCTCTGATACCATGCTGAAGTTTGGAATTCAGTTGATATTTCACACACTTCACTTCTCCAATTGGAGGTACACATATATACAAGTAGTGTAGGGAACATCTCCCTTGACTAAAGGAAACACTCAAGCTTAAAACAAGGAAGCCTAGAAACAAGGAACCCTAAAATAAGGAAGCACTACAATATGTCTAATAAATATTATAAGACTAAGCATAAGCCTTAAACCAAGGAGGAATATAATCCTTAAATTAAGGAGGAAAGTAAGGAGGTTGTCTAACAGTTCTAATATGCTTTGCAGGAGGAATTTATTGATCAAAGATGTTTTTGTATCTCATCATTGGGATGAAATTTTTTTGAGAAGTTGCTTACCAGGGCATTTGGCAAACAGCATATTAACCTCAATGATATACCTTGATAATGAAGAAGATAAGATAGTATGGAAACCTTCTTCCGATGGTAATTTCAAAACAAAACATGCATGGGAATGCATTCTGCAGCAAGGTGCTCAAATGGCTTGGCATAACTGATTTGGTTGAAAGTTATTCTGATTAAGGTGAGTTGTTTCTTTTGGAGAATATTTAATATTGTTGTACCTGTGGATGGAAGAATTAAATCTATTGGTGTTCGGCTGGCTTCGAAGTGTTGGTATTGTAAAATGTCTCAAGAAGAATCAGCTAATCATTTGTTTTCTACCAGTGAACTCTCGGATCAGGTATGGAGATTCTTCTCTCCTTTATTTAATGTAACTCACATTGAAGGTCAGCATGTGATTGACGGGGTTAGTTTGTGGTATGCCTTAAGTTATACCAGAACTCAAATTGGGTATTTGAGTGGAATGCTTCCTTCTTTTTCTCTTATGGGAAGTCTGGTTGGAACACAGTAGGAGGTTCCATGATGAGAAGGCAAACTCTGTTAGATTGATTATCTCTAAAATCATCCAATAGTTGCATGAGATGTCTGATTTGATTAGCATCCCTAAGGAGTTTAGTTTTGTGAATCAATTGGCTTTTGAAGCTCTTTTTGTGCCTATCATTAGGCCGAGACTAAAAGTTGTGTTTGTTGTTTGCTGATTGAAGCGTAACGTTGGACTCTCAAAACTCAATGTGGATGGAGCATTCAAAGGTTCAACTGGTTTGGTAGGTGGGGGAGGTATTATTAGATATTCCAATGTTAAGTTTATTTATTGGGGAGAGAGAGTGGGGAAAGAGAGAGTTTGCCTTTCCCCTTTCCCTTAAAAACTAGAACCGCACTTCTTTGTATTCTCTCTCTTTCCCTTTCCCTTAAATAATTGTAAGTATAAATATAAAATAAAAAAAGAGAGAGGGGCAATGGGACCCTCAACCCATGTGCCCTCTCTCTCTCTCTCTCTCTCTCTCTCTCTCTCTCTCTCTCTCTCTCTCTCTCTCTCGACAAATCCCCTTTCCCATTTCCCTTTTCTTCTCCTCTTCTTTCTTTTTATTTCTCTTTTTCCAAGCCCTAACAAACCAGCCCCAAAACTCTGAAATTAGGCCTTAATCTACACCAAAGAACACCAAATCTCCCACTAGAAATCCTCCACGGCTCTACTCACCAACTTGGCAACATTTTTTTGGACAAAGTTAGTTTGGGAACTCCAACGGTCAGAATATAGCGATCTGGCATCCCTAACAAGGTATGTGTTTCTCTTACCCATTTTTTAAACTTTTCCTCCTATATAAACCCTACTCTGCATCCTTCTAAGCCACGAAGCAATCTTCTTCAACAATCACAAAGAAACAACTTCTCTTCATTACTTTTTTTTTTAATTTCTTGCTGTATTTATTTTCATTCTCAAATCATTCTAGGCAGCAAGTTTAGATCTCAGCCATTATAGTCTTCACAGCAGGACTTACATACAGCCCACCTCATACCTTTTTTTTTATAATTAACAACATTTCATTAATCATCAAAGTGGAATATGTACAAAAATTTTACAGAAATTAATCACGAAATGTGATTAAAACCAAATGCAGAGTAAAATAAAACACTATAGCCTACTCTATGTCAAAACATCCCAAAAATCCTCACTAGGAGAACCCGATACAAAAGTAGCTCTTGTAACCCCAGTTCTAGCCATTTCATCTGCCTTAGTATTAGCAGATCTGAGAACATGAATAAAGGATATTTGTAATCCGTGACTCAGAAATCTCGCCATCCTTACAAAATGTGCAAACCGCCAAGGATAAATAGCATTTGGAGACATCCAATAAATAACTGAAGAAGAATCCTCTTCTACCTGAATGTCCTCCAAATTCATCTTCCTTGCCTCCTTCAATCCCACAATCAAAGCACTGATCTCATCTGTCATCGAGTCCGTTTCTCCAATCGGTCTAGAATAAGCATGAAAAACCAATCCATCTAATCTCCTGAAAACTCCTCCAATGTCAGATGGACCTCGATTACCCATAGAAGACCCATCGAAATTAAGTTTGATAAGCCCAATATCCGGACCTTTCCAAACCACATTATGATGCATTCTCCCTGCCGAAGTAAATAAGATAGTGTTCCAATCCCTAATAATCGAGTCCATCCAAAAATCCCTAAACTCCATACGCACCTTCACCCATGAAGCTACCATCCGAGAAATTCCATCAATAATCTGAGAAACAGATAGCTGAACATCCTCAAAAATACGCCTGTTCCTCTCCCCCCAGATAGCCCATCTCATACCTCTATAGCTTTAGTAATCATTCTTATATTATAGAGTACTTGGCTCAGTTGGAAGAGAAATCTGCAGACTGACTTCATTTTATGAGTATTCCACCGGCTCAATTTCGACCAGGGAAGTCCTAAACAACATCTTTTAATTAAGATAATTTTTAACATTTTTCCTTTTCTTTTTTATTTTTTTAATTTTTTTTTCTTTTGCTGCAAAACTATACATTAGACCTCTTTGTTGTGATTCTGCAATTTCAGCATCTTCTGCACCTTTTTTTTTATTATTAATTAACTCTCTTGAATCGTCTATGTTTTGGATTACCATGTACGGACACCTTATTTAGTTCATTAAAATTGATTGCAGTTTACATAATATATTCTTACAATTATAATGGAAGGAAGCTATGTATTGTCGGCTCTGTTAATTTCTCTTTCTACATGGAATATGCACAGGTGTGTGGAGTATTGGAGCTCATCATGGATTTTAGTTGGTTCTTTTACATATTACATCATTGTAATTAAGAAATTCAGAAGCTCTTAGTTCTTGGTTGGAGCAGTTAGTGTCCTCCAACTTAGGTAGGACTAAAGCATGCATTTGTAATCTTTGAATGGCCAGTCATAGAAGTCTTTGTCATCACTATCATCTGTGTTGACTTAAGTTAAAGTTTCTTATCCCAGATAAATTAAAATCAGTCATTTGATTGTTCATAATACAATATTTTTTATTTAATTTTTAATTTTTTGATTTTTTTTTATTTTGAGAATCTGCTAGAGAAATGTACTTTGTCATTTAGTTCCTCTTTTATATTGATATGGAACAGACATATGCGAGACAGTCTAAGAGAAGCTCAATAGGTGACAAATAAAGTCAATTGAAATAGTTTGGGCATTTTGAAAATCCTTTCAGAACGTGAGAGATGCTGCAAGTTGAAGGATCTAAAAGATCTAATGGAAAACCTGCAAAGGACCTAGATAGAGCCAGTTGGAAAAGATAAATAAGTTGATGAATTTTTGACAGTTTCGAATAGAAGCAGTATTCGTGTTGCCCACCCTGACTCTGTATGATAATGCATCATTGTTGATTGCTTCACTGTTGCGTAAGTGTAAAGTTCTCCTAAGATGTAAGATTCTTGGATTTGTGTTATTCTTAAAATTTTGGAAAATAATTGTTTCATGTTACAGTAAGCATTGTAGTGCATTATGTAGTGATGGACTGTGAATAGGCAAGGGAAAATTAACAAGACAGTGTTACACGTGCTACACTGAAACCTAAGTATAAAGTATAAGACAGATCCTCAGTAAAAGATAAGTATGTGGTGTCTACAAAAGAAAATAAATTAAAAAAAAAAAAGAAAAAAAAAAGGAAATCCAATTGTCCCACCAGAATCAATATGCTCAGAATTTGACACAGGTTTGACAATATTGAGAATTTCAATTACTTTGTATGAAATTAAAACCCATATTCGGAAATATTTCACTATGAAAAGTAAATTTGGTATCTTAATATCCGTCCCATTTTGTATTTGACTTATGCAATTCTTTCTCCTGCACCGAGCATGAAACTAGATAAATTATATGTAGATGTGTTACGGACCTAACCATTGTTCCAAACGCCCCAAGACTAATGAAAACTTATTTGGTTAAGCCCTTAACCTTTAGGATCGTAACATTCCACCACACTTCCATAGCTGACGTCCACGGCGGCCCACTCTATTGACACTGGCACGATGGTTGCCCTTTCTCTATTTGGCAGCTCCACTCACCTATCAGTATTTAATGACTTAGTGCCATGCCTGTACATAACACCAAGGCATCCAGGACTGATGGAAACTTAGTTGATTAAGCCCTTAACATTTAGAATCATAACAATATGCACTGATTTGATGTAATTTAAATGGATTTGATCAAGTACTAATAATAAAACTTTTGAGTTGTGAGACTAGTGTGTCTTGTTGCATTTTGACATTTTCGTTTAATCACGAGTCATTATTTTGTGTTTGTATTTTTGGCCATCTGGATGTTAAAAGTAATTTATGGATTTTACTTCCAATATCTTTGTATGGTGCAAAAAAATTTTTTACATTTAAATTTGTTTACCCAGTGCATATATTGGTCTTGTCATCCCCTTAAAAATTTTCTTAAAACTCCTTAGAAGTTTTTAGTGTTCTTTTTAAAATTCCTGATTTTGTCCTCAACAGACAAAATTTCTTCTGTAAATGTGCAAACTTTCCATCTGAAATGAAATTTAAAGCCTTGATTTCTGGACATGTTTGCAGGATGCACTTATTGCCATTAAAGGTGGTCGTATCCCTCCTCCTGGAACCATGCCATCTTTTGAAGAAATCAAGGAAACATTAGGCTTCAATACTTACTATGAAGAAGAGAAGCGGTATGCTACCAGCACCCTTCAGCCATCTTTGCAGAGAGGTGGGTGACCTCCAGACAGTGTGTATCTAAAGCATCGCCCAAAATAATATTTGGAAACTTGTGGTGCGACTTTGTTATTTGGCTGAGGCGATTTGGTCTAATTGCGGTTTTAGTATCAAGTCTAACATTTCATTTAACAAAAGATTGATCATTCAAGTATTGATTTTTTTTTTCCTATAGAATCCACAAATTATTTATCAATCATTGAATCAATATGCAGATGTGAAAAACAAGTCCAGAATTGTCCAATTTTTTTGGCAATTGGCCCAAATAGATATCCATTTGCTTTCCTGATTCATCTAAATATAGGTTATTTTCCAACAAGCAACAACATATACAGTATAGAACGGAGGACTCAAGATGATAGAGAGCAAAGAGATCAAACTCCGCAAGAACCAGTCATCGAAGTGATAACTCCTGATGTTTACAGTAACTATGATGCAGATGGTTCAAGGGGTCCTTTTTTTGGGATCTGGTCCCGCACTCTGCGAGTCAAAATCACTGGGCGGGATGGATTTGAGAAACTTGATATCAGGATTCCTGTAAGTTATTATAGTCTCATTTGTGGTGTTCTGCCATATGCCTACAATTCATGCATAACTTGATCCCGGAAACTTCTTTTTCCATTATAAAGATTATTGTGCTTTTTACTCGGTCCCCATAAAATATTTGCATGCTGCTCTTAAATCCTCCCTGCCAAAATCAAATTGATGATGTGATCTGAATCATCTGATAAATTGACTTTCATCTTAATGTGTATAGCAGTTAGATGTCTTATCATTTAGATAGATGTAATTTATCAGATGGTTTTGATCATCTAGCTTGGCTGTGGGGCTAGAGCCCCCCTATCGACTTATTTTCCCAAGGGAACATGCTAACCATCTGTTGTTTTATGTGTGAGATTGTGGGCTTATACTTCCTGAAGGCTATGATTTATGGACTCTGGTATAGGTGTTGGGTACGAGTATATGTCATGGTGTCAGATCCGTCTTGTCCCCATATTACAGGTTACCGGAACTCAGTGAAGATCATGGAGACATCATACATTAGAAAGTAATAATATAAAACAAAAAGAAGCGAGCTATATATAAATTTATTATTTATCTCCAATAAAGAAAACATTCAATTATAAAAAAAAGCGTATTAATATTAAAAGAGAAAGCAATTTTTAGGGTTTTTGTAATTATAAATATTTTGTAATGACCTTTTTAACCTTATAAATAATATTATTCCATTTATATCTTTGAGTAAAATAAGTAATTATCTTTTAATTTAATGTATTATGTCATACCTTCTTTTCCTTTTTTTAGCTAACAAAAATTGTTGATTTTTTCAGTCCATTTTCATGACTAAATTACCCTTTCAGAATTCTAATAGAACTCTATTTTCTTTATATATGTTATTAAACATCTCCAAAATACACTCAAAACTCTTAAGAAAAATGAGTCCGATTGTAATAAAGCAACTACTTTTTATACAATTTAATTATAAAAAGGGAAGGATAATGTCTAAATTCGTCACTTTTATTTACACCAATAATAAAACCTTTATATATGTGCTTATTTATACATTCTAAACACCAATAATAAAACGTTTATATAAGCTTATTTATACATTCTAAGCCCTTTAAAAGAGTCCTAACCCAATATCCAAACATAAAAAGACCTAAAAACATTACGAAACACCCACAACACCATTTATAATAACAATTAAAAATCCATTAAAATTTCTTGACAAATATACCTAAATAATAATTCTATAACTTTCAATTTAATAATTTAAAAGCCTTCTACTATTTGAAAAATCATTCTCAAAAAGTAAATATTTATTAAATATAATAACTATTTATTTTAAATGAGATTCGAAGTTGGCACAACTTCATTGATGGTTTGTACATTTTTGAAATGCATAGATGATATGTCCATGCAAGACAATACTCAAAGCTGTTTAACATTAGATTATCCTGCATTGTAACGTATCCATTGACAAAGGCATTCGGAAAACTGTGTATGAAAATCTACATGCCCGCATACATACATAATCTCCGATCACTTGCATTTTTGCATATCCAAAATGTACGAGATAAGTGTTTTTCCTTGCTTTCATGCTTATTCAGATTGCAACCATAATACCTAGACTGTATCCATGACCTCACACTCATTCAGATGGCCAACTTTTTTCTTGTTCAAGTGTATGCTTATCCTAAAAAAAATATATTATAAGAAAGGGATTATTTCTTTTACACAGGCTGGATTTTTAGAAGGAATCACAAATATAGTTCCAGGTATGTTTAGATTTAATACTGACTTGACTGTTTCAGTATTAGTTCTCAAAAGTGCCAACTCTGAGAAATTATTTTATTTCTTTGTTTTCCAGCTTTAGGGGGTGTGAACATCAAATCACTGTTAGATGATGCAGCTGAGGAAGCAGGAGGGAAGATTTTATTAGATTTTAAAGACACGTTGGGTGACAGGATTCAGGTCTTTCTGGAGTGAATCCAATTCCGTTGGCTTGTACATCTTGAAGTGGAACAGGTACAAACCTTCACTATAATTGAAGAGAAACAAAATTAACATATATAATATAGAAATATTTGCCTAGGAAATAAATCTTCACCAATTCCTCAAGAACAGGTTTAAAAGCTTCATTGAGCAAGGGTGATGTCTTTCAATCCACTTGTCACATTTGTAAGTTCATTAACTAGAAGATTTATGTTGAACCAGTTCCTGTGTAACAGAATGAGAAGCTAAACTGGTTTTTGGATCTGGGAAGCGGCTTAGAAGGTGAAGTGTGTAGACCGTCATCCTATTAGAATTCTGAAAATGCAATCTAGGGTTGTGTTACAAGACATTTTTAAGAACCATGGCTTCTTGTTGTAAAGAATCAGTACCCCAGAGTAACATTTCGTTTAATAGTGGAAAATTACTGCAAAATACGTCTAAAATGATCTAATCATGCTATCTTTCAGACTTTCTTCGGTGCAAAGAAAATTGTTGTTTTTTCTTCGGTGTTCAATGTAATTTGGGATTAATAAAGTACTAAAATGGAGAGAATTAAAATCTATTAGCATTATGTATATAGTAGTAATAAATTGTATTCATTGCTCAATGTTTTGATCTAATTTTTGTCAGGAAGATGGTTATTGTTGGGACTATAGCACAAATTTGTAGCAATAAGCTAGAGAAGAATGCTCTGGTCGACTTCTACTTCAAGACTCCAGCCAAGCACCTCAAAATGAATCATCCTTGCAAGTGCGCAGGTCTTCAGTCTTTGAAGTACTTTCAACCTGCTTCAAGAGCTCTAATGGCAGACTTCATGATTGCTGATTGTGACTTAATTTTATCAATAACTTGTAAACTGTATTTTTCGATAGAAATAGACCTCTACTCCATTGGAAATGAAATTGAACCATAAAAAGAAGAAGTCTATATTCAAATGTGATATTACATGTGTGATTACATACCCGCTCCTAACCTTTATCGTGGTGGGGCGGGTTTGACCCGGTTCTTGGTTTTATTAAAAATAAATATTTTTAAGTTAAATCT
>JAUPMG010310713.1:0-16244 GCA_031762675.1 Pachysandra terminalis
ATGAGTGTAGACATACCAACTCACATTTAGTTTCTTTGTCTCTACCAAGCGAAGTGCTTTCAACTCAGATTCATATGCGAAAAAATCCAGACCACTGTCAATAGACTTATCAGTTCAACAAGAAGAAGACACTCCAGCAGGACTTACGAAATTTCCAGACTAGAGAATATCAAAATGAGAAATAACAAGATGTTTATATTGACAAACATCATGAATCTAACTGTGAAAGCAAACACTCGTTTCTCTTTGGCGTTTTCAAATAAGAACACTAGTGAAGTCCCTCAGTAGAGAGCTGGCTTTGCTATCCGGTCGCTGGATAAGAAATGTTGGCCAATAGTGGCCTTGGAACGGTAATGAAAAGGACCCCTCTTCAAAGAATGTGGAGAGAGGAATTGATGGATTCATTGGATCCGTCATGACCGACGGGGCTCGAACCATAAACAGACCTGGAGTTTTCTGCCTGACCCTACAAACTATATCTAATTTCTTCTTAAAGTACTGAAGGGTACATTCTTATAGTAATAATCAATACAATTTCACGATTTCTAAAAGTCAGTAACTCAGATAAAATACTGTTATGCATGTAAGCACAAAAGATGAACCTATTCTCGTACTCAAAGATTAGATTCTATTTCCCAAAGTTCTAACTTCAAAAACAATATTATGGATGTTATTCTGAATTGGTATTCAACATGCTAGTTATGTTCCTTATGAATCAATCTCCCTAATAAATTATTATTACAGAATGTTAGCTCAAAATAATAAGAAGCTATATGACATCACAATCAAATCCCAAGTCACATAACATTCTCTTGGATTTATAGCGGTCATCACCCGAAATTCAATAGTCGGTGTCATTAGGAAGCAGCAGATGCAATCCATCAAACTAAGCAAACTCGACAATTGCCAAAGAATGGAAAAGAATGTAGTAATGAACACAAGATGGTAAAGAGAGAAGAGATCCACTTAGGATGTGTTTTTCACAAGTTCCTTGGAATGAATGATGGACTCCTATTTATAAAAAAAAATATATATATATATATATATATATATATATAGAAAATGCAAACAAATATCTACAATGGTTTATAGGGTGCAGCAAATAGGACCGTGGAAAAGTGAAAGTTTTAGGCTGTGTATGGCATTGCTTCGTGAACAAATACGTCATACAGAAGTATTTCGTGGAGAGTAGAAACCTCTTTCATGGGAGTGAAAAAGGTGCTTGGTAAAGATTTTTTTATTTTTTTTACTTTTGAAGATGACTTTTGTACATATACAAATGTTTACAGAGTGATTTGTCCTTCAACATAACTTATTTAATGTTTAGGATAGATAATTTGGGTATTTACAAGTTCCATGAATGAAACGAAGGAGCACATCTTTAAATAAACTGCTTCTCGCAAATGCATTTCTAGAAGCATTTCCCCTCCTGCTTCAACAAAATGGGCACCCTGAAGAAACTTTCCTATCTGAAGCACTTCTCAAAGGTGCCATCAAATTTCCAACCTTGGGTAAGAAGCCCTTTTGAGGCCAAGAAGCGATGGATAACTTATTGAAATAGAGCTACAAGCTAGATTAAGAGCCCTGAATGCATCTCAAAGAATTATGAAATATCAGTTTGAAACATAAGAATAAAATGAGTTTCGTTTAAATTTTTTGAAGAACCCTAATTTTACTTAATGTGTGATGCACAAGCCCAAAACAAAAGACAACCTCAATACATGAGGCTTGAGCCTCATCATTCATATAAGTCTCACACTTAAAGGCATGAGCATTCTGGGAGAAGCCTTAGATGAGCATCATGGAATAAGCCTCTAAGGCATAATCCTCATACTTAAGCCTCAAAGTGTTTTTCTTGAGCTTTGCACATCTTTTGAAACACTGCATCAAACTACAGACATAGAATTAAAGGAAATTATCTGATACAAGAAAAAGACCTAATAGACATCATATATTTTCTGGCTATAATCAAGTCATTAATGTTTATTCAGCATCAAGCACCGTTCACGGCAAAGTAGCTGCTTAAATCCCACATTTCAGCATAGATGAGAATGACATCAAGGTAAAACTTAAATGCAATGTGTGATCATGAGATTAAGTCGTCACAGTAGCAAGTACAAGGTTTAGGTTGTAAGGTGTCACTCAGTACGACTGATATTGGAAGTGATGTGTCTTTTAAGTAAATATACACCTTGACAAGTGAAAATGAACCAATTAAAATGTGAGCAGATGAAGAGGAACGAATCAAGATGCAGTGCCAACAGAACACATCAAACATCCATATGTATTTTATAGTTTGTACTCCTTTTTCATCAACAGATGTACTTCCCAAAGAAATAGATGTACTTCACAAATGCAATTATATATAACAGCTTGAAACAAATTCAAGTCATGCTTTAAACACTTCAAGTTATTCTAATTTAACATAACAGGTTTAGACATCTGTAGTGCATACCTGGTCTTTACAAATACAACATCATACATTGGGCAATCGGTCCAAAAGAACCCCAGTATGCTTTCAGACTCTGACCTACACTTCTGAATAAAAGTCTCCCCAGTTTCTCTATTTCTGAATTCAATCTCATGATTGGATCGTTGAATTCCAATAACTTTTGCATCTAGAGAACATCGAAGAGAAAGTACAGGCCCTTCACCTATTGGAACAGAGCTAGGAGCAAAATCTGGTGAAAATGGAACAGCTTTCCATGCAAAAACCTGTAAGAGCAAACTCTATAAGATTTATTTTAAACATGTGTTATACATTTAAAACTGATATTTGACATGTTAGTTTGGATTTAAAATGCACTTCAGACATTGACACATTCAGAAATGTTATCTTATTACCTGATCCGATGTTAGGGAGAGCAGTAACTTGTTTCCATCGTCATAAAATAGACCAATAGATCCAGGAATGCGGCATCTAAGGGGTGGGTACTGAATATAAACATGCGACAGAGCACCAGATCCACCATAACCAACACTAGGCTGAGCAGTAGATGCTTTACGAAACATGTTCTAGCCGTTGTCTTTCTCTGCTAACAGCAGAACTTGGAGGGATACAATAAATACTATAGTAAATCTCAAGACTTTCTTTTGAGCTTCAAGGACAACACAAAAAAGAAAATAAATCACATAGTGGAACAGCACTCTTAAGTATATCAAAGCATTGGGAGCATAATAATCACAGATAAACTAAAATACATGAATTTTCAATTAATGAGTTAACACTATTTTTTGTTCTGGTGCTGGAAGGTAATGATGATTCAGCTGAAGAAGATGCTTCCAGTTTAATATCTTTAGAAATTGAGGATACCTAGTTCCTAAATGCCTTGATGGAAAGGGAATATCCCTTCATAAGCTGTTAGAGAACGGCACAACAATGTATATCAAACGGTTTAACACTCCCCCCATCCACTGCATGTGTGGGCTCCACACGAAAAGAACTCATTCAGTGGGAGAACATAGGGCACCCCCCCCCAAAAGATTCAAACACTCGACCTCCCACTTCGATACCATGTTGACAGCCACTTACTTTAAATGCTTAAGTTGTTAGAGAATGGCACAACCATGCATATCAAATGGTTCAACAATTTCTCCTTTGAGCTATTGAGCAGCAGAAAAAAAAAAAAAAAAAAAAATTGTTCGAGAAAATCTTGTGGAAAATATTTTATCTCATTCTGAAGCTCTAAAATACAAATTTGTTTGAATTTCTACAACTTCACAAAAGGAAAAAAAAATGCTAGAAATTTTGATTGCATATAGAATCAAAGAAATTTTCAAAAAAAATCTAGAATGTTATGAGAGACATGATTACCCCGTCAAAGCTTGATAAATTAAAATATAACCATAAGTAATATATTACATCGTTATCATCATCATCATTATATGCCTTATCCCAACTAGGTGGGGTTAGCAACAAGAATCTTATTCCTCCATCCCAATCTGTCAAAAACCATATCTTCAGTCAAATCATGAGAAAGTAAATCCTTTTTGATTGACTCCATCCATGTTCTTTTGGGTCTTCCTCTCACCATCTAAGAACCTTTAATGATCTCTATCTCATACCTTCTCATAGCTACTTCCCTGGATCTTCATTTTATATGCCCAAGCCTTTAATCAACTTTCCTTTATCTTATCTCCTAAACCACACAACTTCAAATATGTCCGTTCCTCATCTTATCTTTCCTACTCTTCCCACACATCCGTTCAAACATTCTCATCTCAGCAATGTCATCCTATGCGTATGTTACTTCATTGTTGCCCAACATAGCAGGCTGAGTGGCTGTCCTATAAAATTTTCCTTTCAATTTGAATGGAACATGTCAATCCAATCACAGTCTAGAAACACTTCTCCATCGAAGCCATCTAGTTCTAATTCTATGAGCAACATCCTCATCAATATTTCTCTATTTATGGATAATTGATCCTAGATAATGAAATTGAATGCTTTAGGAATTACTTGTTTACAGTTCCTACTGTTGCTTCACCTCTACTATTGTTTGTGCTAAAGTTGCATTCATGTACTCGGTCTTAGTTCGACTTACTCTAAAACTCCCCCACCCCCACCATAACTCTAATTTTTCATTTACTCCCTCTCTAAATTGGTCTACTAAAACTACATCATCTGCAAAAAGCATACACCAAGGTACCTCCTCTTGAATGCGAATAGTTAATTCATCCATTATTAAAGCAAAAAGATAGAGACTCAGCTGAACCTTGATGTAAACCTATCGTTACTAGGAACTCATTTGTCTTGCTACCTACCAAAGTATAATAAACAAAAGCACTTCTTGTCAAGGAAATATCATATATGATAATATAAGAAAAAAAATGTCCGATTTGCGTTCCGATAATTAATTGAAAAGTTAGTTAAAAAGCAGACTGGGAAAAAGCTACCGAGACCCTCAAAAGTAGAGAGAGAGAGAGCTACAATTCAATCACAAGGGGTTACAAAGGCATGGTTTCCCAACGTACACCTCTTGGCAAACTGTCAACTTCAAGAATCATGCTATATGGAGAGAGGGCCATAGTAATGTCACCCACTTAGCAGTGCAAAGCCCCATTTAGAGTCACCCCAACCACAACGGCTATATGTACCCATTGTGCTCACTAATCAAACCTCTAATACACCACTCCTTCAATTACGAAGGAAACAATCATCAAAGTATAGCTTGAAGTATCTATAAAGAGGTCAACCCCATCTTGAAATGAGCCCTACATGATGGGACTAATGCATGGAAAAGCCTTCCAATCTCTCAACAACTCAATAAAGGGGTAACTAGTCAATTCTTTTGAAGTACAACATGAAAGGATACAAAGGTTTGGACTTTAGACTAAAAGGTGATGAGTCCTACTTATTGTCTTAAAAAACCATTTTATTTCTTTCTTCCCAAAGAATCCATTAAGTCATAGTGTTTAAACTCGGTATTGGATCGGAGATCGTCCCGGTCCGATATCGAGTTGGATCGGAGATCCAATTCTAGATCGGCCGATCCACAACATGACTTGTAATTTTAAAAAATAAATCAAACAAATCAGAAAAAAAAAATATGAAATGGGAACAAAGAGTTCCTTAGAAAGCATTAAGAAGAGAAAAAACAACTCTTCCTCTCTCAATCTCGTCTCGAGAAGCAGATAGGGGTTTGGCTCTGAGAGCTGAAGACCAGAGAATCAGAGATTAGAGAACCATGACGAAGAAGAAGGCCTGCGCTGCGATTCGTAGCCATCGTACAGGTAAGTCTGTCTCTCTCTCTCTCTCTTTCTCTCAAAATGTCTTCTCTTCCTCTTCCCCTCTTTCGAACTCGCATCAAGTCCTTGACCGAGGAGAAAGGTAAATGCGCTGTTGTTGAGTCGAGCAAGGAAGCAGAGGTCGAGGTTGCATGGCAGAAGCTTGTCGAGATGGAGAAGGAGTTGGACGAGGCAACGTCGAAGCTTCAGGAGACCGAGAACCATCGAACTCTCTTGAAGTCTGAAAACAACTCTCTCTAAATCTGAAAATCTCTCAGTCTCTCTCTCTCTCTCTCTCTCTCTCTCTCTCTCTCTCTCTCTGTGGAGACTTCTCCATTGTTTTTAAAACATGGACCTCTCTCTGTTGCTATCTGGAAACTTCCGATTTTATTATTATTTTTTTTTTTAAGACTCGAACCGGACGATCCAAATTGCCGATTCCGAGACAGATCGTCAGGATCGGACGATCCAACTAGAGATCGGACTGAGTCAGCATATTTTTAGGTTTTTTGGGATCGTTTTTGGATCAGGGATCGGACGATCCTTTACACTATGCATTAAGTAGCACCAATCACCATTTTCAAATGATTTTTCTTTTTAGCACCAAACTGAGAGGGAAAAATCTAAAAAGATCCACCAACTCATGTGGTAGCACCTAAGAGACATTAGCAAGGGCATAAAAGTTTCAAAATATCTTGCTACCTAACAACTGATTTTCCATATCTCCACTTTCCATCCATATAGCACAGACATGAGGAGAAAAAAGCTTTGTTTTTGTTCTTCTTTGAAGCTCATAACAGGCATTGATCTTGTAAGGGTAACTAATCATGAGAGAGCTTTTTCGGGGGGGTGTGGGTGGGTGGTATTCTAAAAGGAACAGTGAGGAGTCATTCAAATTGTAATATAAAAGAGAGAGGAAGAATGATTTACAAGTGAAATACTGTTCGAATTCAAGTTTCAAATCCTACAATCTGCTATGGAGCTCAAAATCTGTGCATCCTTGAGTGTCAATTATCGTATTAAACTTTGACATAATTAAGTCACTATGATTAAAAGGAAAATCCAGATCTTGGCCAAAAACTGTTGATATGGATAATCAAAACAGTATCAGCATCTCTGTCCGGGAAGGTCTGCAGATAAAAGTTAAGGTGACCATAAAAAAAAACTAATAACCATCAAAGAAATTGCCAGAATTTAATTTCAGAGCTATCGCCCATGTCAAACCTAGTTTGAGGGAGAAAAGGATGGAAAAGAACCACTGACGAATTTCTCAGGGAAACTATGATTTATTATTAGAGCTACATGAGAACCTCGTCATCCTGTTGATGCCACATTTGCTGTGTAGCTAATTCTTATACCCTCAAGAGTGAGACGAGCCCGAACTATGGATAGACCAAACAGCCCAAGGAGTAGGCTTCCCAATGCAAAGACTCTATTCATGCTAAAGCGTTTAAAGCCCAACCATCCCGTTCCAAACAATGGCTCTATGACATTTTCTTGACAAAAACGTAATAAGTGGGCAGCTCAAGTGTGGAAGATGTAGCTATAGACCATGCCAATATGTCTCTACCGAAGAATGTGTAACCTTAGAACTAGAGTTGACAATTTCTAACCCAACCCGCCAACCCGTCAACCCGCCCGCATTTTAGCGGGTTTGGGTTCATGTTTCCAACCCGTGGGTCGGGTTCGGGTTGAGAGTTTGAAACCCGTGATTAAACACGGGTTTCGGGTTAGCCCACCTGACCCGTCAGGTTAGCACTATAGACAAAACTAGGTTTATACACTATAGTTATTGTATAGGAATTAAGTTACTCATATATAAACAAAATGACAAGTTAGGGTTTTCAGTCTTTCATTTGCCCTTTCTCTCTAGCCTCTCTTGCCTCTCAGATTCTCATAAGAATGAGAAGAAATCTGAAGATTCAAGATTGAAGAGTCCCTATGCTCTCTCTTTCGTCTTCTCTCTCATTTTCATACAACAACAAAGCACGAACGGCTGTAGCAAAGCGACTTTGCAGCGGTCCAGCAGAGTTTGACGCCGTTGAGTATTCTCCACACCAAAAACCAGATCTGAAACAGTTATTTCACATGAATACCCTATTTTTCCTGTTTTCATACACATATGCTCTATGTTTTTTTTCCTGCTATTTGTGTGCGTGCTTGAAGACAGGGTTCTAAATGTCGGCGACATGTCGCCATTTTTTACCCTGGCGACACGAAATGTTAGGAGAAATCGTTGTATGTCAATTTTCCCTGATGTCGGCGACATGGGGGAAAATTGCAAATTTTTTTGAAACTTTGGTTTCCCCTTTTTCCCCCCATGTCGCTTGCCAGTCTTGACGACATCACCAGCGACGTCGACATTTAAAACATTGCTTGAAGACAATGTCGTATTTTTTTCTGCTATTTATCCTGCTATGTAGAATCATGTGAACCCAGTTGTGATACTTATGAACATGGTTTTATTTATCTCCAAAGAAAAATCAATGATTTTTCCTGTCATTTTCATAAGACATTAGGAGAAATTTATTATTATCATTATTTTTTTTTAAAAAGATGGGTCAGACGGGTTATAGCTGGTTGATACTCAACCCGTTTATTAAACGGGCAGGTTCGGGTTTGGGATTAAGCTCTTAATACCCCATGTCAACCCGACCCGAACCCGCTCGATTGCCAGCTCTACTTTGAACCCAACTAGATGACCTTTCAACCAAGTGGTGAACGTTATTGAGTTCAACAGAGGGCCTCCAAAGCCATTTTCCTTCCGAGGCAACAATATACTCATAATTTGTAAGGGCAACTATGGTTTACTCTTGGAGCTACAGTAGAATCTCATCCATTCCAACTAATATTCATAAGCTTTTTGATTCAACAAGAGGTTTCCAAAGCCATTTTCCTGTAAAGACACTGTCTAATGGCAATGTTCCTAATGTTTGAAGTTGGAACCTCTCATCTACTATTCCTACCATTCTTTTTTTTTTCCTTTCTTTTTTTGGTAGCACCAAGCGCATGGTCACTTGACCCTCCCCATCCCACCCCTCTTAACAGAAGATATTCTACCAACATCCCAAAGGACGGGAGGACTCCTATCATCCTTTCTTCCAACTCATAAGATCTTTCTTGTCCCACCGCTACCAAAACAAGTGCCTTCACAGAGATCATTTTTTTTGGGCTATTGTCATAAGGATTTGACTATCGAAAAGCAGTAAAACAGAAATTTGAATGACTGGATTTAATGAAAGTAATCCTGTCACCAAGAGAGACAAAATCCCTCTTCCAAGCCAACAATATATAGCTGAAAAGTCAAGCACCTTTGGGTTGCCACCTAGGGCAAGAGCCATTTTTCTTCGAACAGCCCATCTGTCTAGATAGGGCTGTAAATATGGCAGGCTGGGCCGGGTTCTACTCAGTTTAGGATCGGCCAAACTAAAATCAGCTGGCCCGAACCCAGCCCAGCCTGAACTCTATTAGTTGAGTTCAGGCTAGTGTCGAGTCAGCCCAAATTTAATGAGAAGGCTACAAAAGTTAAACAATAAAAAAGAAGAAACTTATATTTTTGTGAAGTAATTTAACATTATATATATGTTTGTGTGTGTGTGTGTGTGTGTATTATATTATATTCTTTGTATATGTTGGTCAAGACCGTGCTTTTTGGGCTGTACATACTTCAGCCCGAATCCAACCCGAACTCAAGTTCGGGCTCATACTGAGCCCAGCCGGAACCCAAACCAAACTAATTCATGAGTTCGGGCCTTATTTGGGTTGGGTTGGGTAGGCTTTGAGCAGGCCAGGCCAAACTTACAGCCCTATGTCTAGACAAAATATTGGGTTATAACCCCTTCTAACTCTAGAGATTTCAAAAAAGATTTGTTGATTTCTCAGGCTGAGACGTATTGTCTTCCAATCGCAACTCCAGCAAATCCTCTACTGATGAAGGTAGAGAAGCAAGAGGAGTAGCATCCAACATAGTGTACTTAATGGCATCTGGTAAGGCATCTTCCCTATCATAGTGTAAAGGATCGGCCGATCCCGGTCCGGATAGGCCGGTCCAACTCGGGATCAGCCAGGGATGAGCCACGATTCCTAGCCGATCCAAAAAAATTTGAAAACCCAATGACTCAGGCCGATCCTGAGACGGATCGGTTGGATCGGTCCGGATAGGCCGGTCCAACTCGGGATCGGCCAGGGATGAGCCACGATCCCTCGCCGATCCAAAAAAATTTGAAAACCCAATGACTCAGGCCGATCCTGAGACGGATCAGCCAATCCAACCGATCCGTCACTGAATCAGCGAGTCAAACCGAACGATCCAAACTGAATCGTCCGGTCCAAATCTCAAAACACAAAGAACCTGAATTATCCGGTCCAAAATTCCAATTCTCAAAAAAAAAAGACAGCCCCCCGTCTTTGTTTTAAAACAAAACCCTAGACTGGAGATCGTTCCAGAACTTGAGAGAAGAGGAGAAATTTCAGAGGGAGATCACTCTGGGAGACCGGAGAGTGGAGAAAGCTGGACTCTTACAGGTATTTCTTTCCTTCTTCTTCTTCTTCTTCTCCGCAGAAATTTATATTGATGGAGAAAGCAAAGGCTTTTGATGGAGAAAGCAAAGGCTTCTTCTTCTATAAGTATTGTTGGGACCGTGGCTTCTTCTTCTATAAGTATTGTCGGGACCGTTTGATGGAGAAAGCAAAGGCTATGGAAAGCCTTTCTAGGAAGAATGGAGGGCACCTGCTCGTTTTGTTTTTTCTGGAATAAATACACATGAACCGACTTACCAAGGCTATAAAAGTCTTCATTTTCTCTCTTTGTTCCTCACAATTTTCTTCTCCATTTTTTTTTTCTAATTTTTTTAAACTACGTTTTTTTCAGATCGCTTTGGATCGGCGATCCAACTCGGTATCAGGCCAGGAGGATCCCCGATCTGATACCGAGTTTAAACACTATGTTCCCGGCAGCCATTGCGCCCGGCAGGGTAGCAGAAGAAGTAGTATACTTTGGAACTTGTGCCCGGCAGCCATTGCGTGGTCAATCTGGAACGAAAGGAATTAGAGAATTTTCAGAGGACAAGAGAAGGATTTTCACAAGATTCTTGGTAACATTGTTTCATTACTTTTCTCTTGGTCTTCTAACTTTTTAGAATTTGAGGGTGCAATTTTAGGGAATTTGATAGCTTTTGGGGTCAGAAGTGGGATACTCCTGATTAACTCGCTCTGTATAGTTTGGTTTAGATACTTTTACTGTGTTATAGTACATTTCTGTACAGTTTAGGCCTTCGGGCTATATTAATATAAAAAACTCCTTACTGATCAAAAAAAAAAAAACTATGTTCCCTATGAAAGCCTTGCCGCCTTGGTTAGATTATTCAGTATCTAAATCTGAAGCTCTGTTTATAAAAAAGACCGTAACCTGGTATAGTAAGGTCCTGGGAGGGGTGGACCATGGTGTAAGGGATCGGATGGGGACAATCCCCGAGTTAATAGCGAAACGAGAAAAAGCCCTTTGGATCGGAACAATCAAGAGGTTTTTTTTTTTTTTTTTTCATTAATATCAGCCGGTCCGTCTCGACCGATCCCGAGCCGATTTCCAAGTTTAAACACTATGGGGTGGACTGGCAATAAACCTAACCTTTGGCATTTTTGCACAAAGTGGCTGCACTCAGACTCAAACCTGCATTTTCACACCGGAACTCCGAGGTTTTTACCATCACACCAAGTAATGGTCCCTTAAACATTCACCAAGCAAGAAATTATGGTCCATGAAATGAAACCATGCACAAAGAAAAAGAATGCACCTGGTTTTGTCGTTAAAAGAATCTTGACTAGGCAGCAATGTAGAGAATTTTGAATCCTCAACTCTTCTTTGATTTAAGCCCAGCACCTCCTTGAGAGACAGGATCCATCAGAAGTAGAACTAAAAGAACCCTGACCCATGTTGAGCTACTGGGCCTCTAAAGCCTAAAATGATGTGACTTGACCTAAGCCAAAATGGAGCCAAAGTTCTTCCAAAAATCTCCTTTATGGGGGCCCCATCTAAAGACCTATACCTGCTCAACGTGAGGCCAGGTCTGCATCGAAAAACACTTCATACATTCTTTTGCATGTAATTTGCTCCCATCCAAAGGCACCACGCTGATTGTCTTCTTCACTGCCCCACTACATATTAGAGAAGAGTGTTCCACAAGCCCTTCTCCATTGAAAACAAGGTTGCAAGATCTACCCCTTCTTGATTTTGGTTTTCAACATCACCACCCGACAAGCAACATCCGAACACCAACACCAATCTATCTCCAACAGAAAGTAGGTCCTAACCTTCAACAACAAACCAGACCTCGAAATTCATGTTTTCGACCTTCAAGACCACCTCTTCAAGATACAAGTTCAGGATCAGAGTCTTTGAACAATAATATACTAAAATTGAGTCTATCCCAATTGATTGTGTGACCGTCAATGCCTTCAAGCCCACCACATGCATTGTCAATTGCTTTAAACCCACTCTTTCAGCCCAGGTGTCCAAGTGTAGGTCCAAACACTTGAAACAACGAGCCTCCCCAATGATAACTTTGGAGGCCTTGATCTTTAAAAGGAAAAAAGGAATACACAACACCCTTCTTTGTCTTCCAATGCCAGGACCTTATGCAGAGGCAAATTCTAAAATCACTTGAGTTTCAAGCTCCACACTTTATGAAACTACCAAACAGATAACTTCACAAAATTTCCTCCTGCCCTTATACCTTCATATCCTACAGACACTCAAGGGTCGCCTTTGTGCAATAAGACAGTAGAAGCTATTCCTTGTAGCCACCTATTCCATTTAGCCACCCTACTATAAGAAGGTGTTGGAAGGCCACCCCTCTTTTCGTAACATTATCCAGATTAGTTTGACCCTTATTTTTTAGCGTGGTTCAACTAATATATTTGGTAAGAAGCTCAATAGTTTTATATCAAGATATGAGTTAAGGGGGAGAAGAATAAAGAGATAACCTGGTGAGTTTAACCATTCAATTGACCACTAAATGTTAGGAATGTATCTGGAGATCTGGATGTGTATCCAATCTAACAAAAACTCCATTTAGAGAAGTGCAAACCTATTTAAAGTGTTAGACATATGTGCCATCCCCATATCCATGTCATGTCATGTTGGACACAGGTAGAATGAACAAGGTGAAGGGTCTGGGTATCACAACACTTCTCAACCCCAAACAGGATTAGAAATCTCCCAAACAGCCAAATTCTTATCTCGATAAATAGGATTGATTGCATATGGAAAATTTTAAAGAGAAAATAGCTAATTAGTTTTCAGTCATATAGAAGGATTAGAAAGGCTTTTAGAAACATTGTTGAAAATTTCCAAATTTCGATAACATTTTCTAAACAATGCAATTCAAGCTTCTACTGTGCATCCGGCATTTAAAAAAAAAAAAATAGATAAATATTACAATAATTATTTGTAAGGAAATGCAGAAGTGGAAAAACAATAGGCTTTTGCTTCAATAGCCTCTAGAAGCAGAAATTTCAAAGAAATCTATGAAAATTTTAAACCATGGTCATTTTTTCTCAAGATACATTATATCCTATTCCATGTCAACTACAAAATATAATACCATAGTTTGCATGCATGTTTTTAGCGCAAGAAATTCCTTCAAGCACATATCACGTTCAACCTTTGGAACCTTTGTTGCAACACAGTTACCATATTCTTTTGCCTACAAAGAAACGATATGGTATTAAAAAAAATGAAAGAAAGAAAGAAAGAAAGAAAAAAAAAAGCACTACGGAGACCATATGCACAAGTTCACCTTTCATCAGCAGTCCCTGGAAATAGTTATTAATCATGTGTAAATATGCAGATAAAGAAAACAATATCATAGTTACCTTTGCGATATTTTAAGTATCAAAAAATGGAAAGAAAAAAAAAACTACGGAGGCAATATGCAGAAGTTCACTTTTTAATCAGCAGTCCAGGAAATAGCTACTAATCATGTGTAAATATGCAGATAAAGAAAACAAAATCATAGTTACCTTGCAAAATTTTAATTATCTGAATTTCATATTTTGCATATAGATTTTGAAAGGTTTAATGGCAGAATAGGCTTCATGTTTCCAAACCAGCTTATTGGAACTAGGCATTATTCTTGATTTTAATGATGTTCACCTCATATTTTCCTCTCCTTTCCTTGTATTATTAGGTTAAAGTTGTATATGCAACAAAAGAAACTATGACTTTGTAAGAGAAAAACGTACAAAAGGTCCTCTTTTCCAATCTATCACATAGTAAATACCTTGCTTTGGGGTTGCCAAACACAATTTTTCTTCTTATAGTTCATCTATAGCAATTCCAGTTGAGATTTTTCTTCTTATAGACACTAACCAATATTCCTCTCGGAGGGCGACTGCTAATAGAACAAAATAATCTGGTGACCATAATCTAGGAGGGAGAACATACTGGTTATGCGGGTGAATTAGTGTTGACAATTTTTTTTTCTTCAGTTTGACACGTATTAGCATTTCCTACGTTATTTATGATAGGGTTTAATTTGTGTTGAGGGTTCAGTCATTGCATTGATCCCCTTGCATTCTTATCATTAGACCTAACAAGCTTTTGATTTGTTGAGTAGCAACCTTTATGAATGTCAATGCCAGTATTCTAATGATGAAAATTGTATTTGTTAATTGCTAACATATATCAGATAATCAAACTAACCTGGACTGCACAATTTACTAAGATACGCTTGAGCATGGAAGTAGTGTTTCGCTCTTGCATTTCCAAATTACTAAAAAAGAAGCACCCAACAACATAATACCAGGTTACATATATGACATCACAATTTTACATTTCCTATCTAGATACTAAATATTTTGTGCATACAAGGACGGAATGTGCCTCGACAGCTTAATTGATGAAATTATGAAAGTAGACATTTTTAAGTGTTAATTGTAACACACCTGCAAGGAGATATAATTATGTGTATGTATATACATACATAAATACATGCATATATATATATACATATACACATGCATATATATATACATATACACATGCATATATATATATATATATATATATATGCATGTGTATATGTATATATATCGCAACTTCTATTTTCTTCTTCGATATACCTCACAAAAATACTACGAGACTTGATGCTTACACTTGATAATTAAAATGTGTAAATTCTTGGGTACCAACTTGGTTGCGGATAAGGTCATCACTAATTCAAAGTCATAAAACTCAAGCATGATACAAAAATATGACATACATTCCTGTATAGCAATTCGAATATTTAAAGCCAACCTAAAAAAAAAAGGAAGAATGCGATAAAGATAATATGGTTTTGAAGTCACACAATTTGATCTCATTTGATAAACATGGGATGCATAAATTACAAAAACGCACTTGCACATGGAAGTAATATTTTACTCAATTTCCAAGTAATTGTAAAAACGATTGGCTAATAACTACAATGCCGGGAGACTGGAAGATTAACTAAAACCTGACCAGATATTAGTTATGCAGTTCACAATGTAAACCCATCCATGTATGTGAACCCCACCTGATCTTGTTTCCCCTTTTCCATATTTCTGAAACATGTTCAGTGCAAACTACTACAGCAATTGCATCTCTCATACACTTCTACATTTATGAACCTTGTTTGCTTTGATGCAAATTGACCTAGTGATATTACAAGCCATCATTCACTCCGACATTACCATCTCATATAATCAAGAGGGAAAGAGAAAAATACGGATCAGATTCAATCGAGAGAACTAATCTTATTCGCAGTCAATTTGGCTATAAACAACCAAATTAGCTTCAAACTTGATTGTTTTTTCCCCAAATATTAGGGTTTGTTTGGATTTGCAGGTTCGGTGACTGATCGGAACCTACTGAAATGATTCGTATTATTTGCGAAATTGAATCTAATCATGCTTTCGGCAAAGATTAAAACAAAAGAAAAAATACCTGAAATTTTGATCATTCGTCCGCTTCGATGAAATGGAAGAAGACACGAAGAGTGGTTTTTGTTGGTTAAACCAACACAGCAGAACGACCTTTTCTGGGAGCTTCCCAACTAACAGTCTTGTTGATCTCAAATGGGACAATCGGACCCCGGCATCATTAAGAACTGAACCAGTATTATAAGAAAGTGGCCGAGTAATCCGGTCGAACCGGAGGGCTGGTCTCCTTCTAGACCGGTCGATCCAAAACCTTTTAGTTAAGGGTCTGTTTGGATAGGCCGATCCCAAAAAAATTGAAATAAGCTCAGACTGAGTCAGTAAAGGATCGTCCGATCTGTCACGGAATTGGTGAGTCGGACCATCAAAAAAAAAAAAACAAAAGAGGACGCTCTCCCCTATTTCAATCCAAAATAAAAATAAAATAAAATAAAATAACGCAAAAAAAAGCTTCAACCTGCGATCAAAGTTGAGAGGGAGATCGAGAGAGTTCTGTTACTGAGAGAGAGAGAGAGAGAGAGAGAGAGAGAGAGAGAGAGAGAGAGAGGGGGGGGGGGGGG
>JAUPMG010310724.1:0-16244 GCA_031762675.1 Pachysandra terminalis
ATCTTATTGATATTTTGGAACGAGATAGGAATGGCACCTGCTACTACAGAATGATGAAAAAGCTTTAGTAGTTTTCTATGTTTAGTTGCTGGTTCCTACTTGTACATGGTAGACTTGTAGCATTGATTGCTTGTATTTTGCATTGTAACTTTCATCTTTTTCATCTATATTACTAACCTTTTTCCAAAACAAAAGTTTAAATAGACCATCAGAAATAAATCCCCTACCCTATAAAACCTGTCACGACCCAACCAGAAAATGCCAATTTCTGAGACTTCTGATTCATTCGTAACTCTCACCCCATATTTCTACGGGAGAGGATAACAATGGTCAAAACATAAGCGGAAGTTATTTACAGTTCTAGTAAGATGTAAGTAACTAAATTACAAATCTAAATCTGACAAGTTTCTAAAAGAGGAAAAGTCTAATTTCTAGACTAACACTAAAGTTCTATCAGAGTGCGGTACACAAACCTGGTTCTCTCTCATTGTGACCAAGCTCATCAAACCAAAAGATCCTCTTTGAATTCAATCTCCTCAGTTGATGTCTCGACTAAAGATCCTGAAAGTTGTTTCCTAAAAAGCATGAGCTACAATATCAAGTAAGTAAATAACATTATAACTGTGCATGATTAACTTAGAGTCAAGTCATTACTCATTATATCCAGTCCACATAATAAAGAGATCATAATGAAATGAAATGCATGAGGTCGAGTATTAATTAATTATGTTGTGCACCTATTTACAATAATCACCAAGGTGAGCTAATCAAGTAGTCTAGTATGCAATACAGTCTGTCAGTATGTAAAGATGGCATGTTTACTCTTGATCCAGTCTATATCCAAGATGTCCCACCAACGTGAAATCATCCAGGGTGTCCCACCAATGTGAATTCACCCCGCGTATTTACGGCTATGGAATAGGACTATTCTATATGTACAGCATAGTTTTATGGGTTTTCAACCAAGGAGATTCAATCCCCCTACTTATTTTTTATCAATGGAAAAATTCTGATGTTTACACCAACATGCGGACGTCCCCAGGGAATCATGACACTCGACAAACTATAAAGGACTCTCTCTGATATTTCTTCCAAGCTGCACCAACGTGCTGATCCTTGGTAACATTCTCTTGGGCAATAAGTGAGTTTGTTGGGGTAGCTAGTCCCTCAACTCATCCTTGTTAGTCTCCTCACTAAATGTGGAATTCACATCACATCACTCTTATTTAACTCACGAGACTCAACCGTGTAGTCTCGAAAAACAAGGTATTTCTCTTTGACCAAGCTAGGGTCTCGAGTCAATGCAGAGCAACTGTAGAGGTGCACGCTAGCTAAGCATTCATTTCAATGTGTAAAAGGTGTAATAACAACCAATAAGCGTGTTATTCATCAATCCCACATATAATACAAGTCACAATTTGAGTAACACGAAATGGGTCCATTGAGAAGCAACCATATAAGATTAACTAAGCAACCATATAAGACTAACTAAGCATTCGCATTTAATGCATCAGATGTATCATCAACTATAAGTATATTAATCATCCCAAGCCTAACATTAATATTTCATCAACACATGGAAACGGGTCCATGAAGAAAAAAGTATAAGAACAATCATATTTGAACTCAATATAACATTACACTTGATATAATTAGGTCAATTCTGTGTTATGCACAAGGTTCCAAGTTAATCGGACATACTAAAGGAAATTGACTAATTCAAGAGTTTATTCCACACATACTCATATGCTGAGATTCAACATCACATAGAGCTAACTCACAAGAAAGGAAATGCATATCAACCGAGTTTGAGAATATATATCATTAATTTGAATTACAAACCATGTGAATGTGTATCAATTATATGACATCAGAATTTAATGCTAAACAATTAGGTTCAACGAGGTCCTCGGCACGCCGAAGCCTGACTCGGGGGACCAAACTGTCACTCGGCAACAATTCCAAGGGCTTTATTCTCGGTGGGATCTTCAACGCGCCCTCTTTGGTGCACCGAATAGAGATTTGGCGTCCTGCTCGGCTCACCGAGCATCAAATGTTGAGTTAACACCCCTACATTAAAATGGTCATAACTTTCTGTGTACAACTCGGATTTGCCTCAAACTTATCTTGTTGGATTTATGACGAATAGAGGAATCCAAAAATAAGAAACTTTTCACAATCAGAGCTTGTGGACTTCCTGGTGAGCCAAGTAAGTCACCGAAACATTTTTTGGGTCGTCAGCGAAGCGTTTGTCGCACCGAGGAGGTCGCCAAACGTCGCGAACCAGCCAAATCAAGGGGTGTTTCTCACCAAATTGAAAATACAACAAAGCGAAACATCACACATGCATTATCAAGTCCAATCCATCACATTTTATCCATATTAACATGCTTCTTCCACCATATACAAATCAAGACATTCAACTTCATCCCCTTAATATTTAGGGCTTGTATGAACTAGAAAATAAAGGAAATGAACATGAAACTACTTCAATCAATGAACAAGCATGAAGTATCTACTTACCTTAGCAAAAATGCAAGAAGAAATATGAGATTCCGAGCATGCAATGTCTCTTCTTCCCCTCTCTCCTTTAAGCTTCCAAGAAAACCATCGAAACCAAACCAAGAGAGAAACTTGAGATTCTCTCAAGCGGAGACCCATGTCTCATGTCTCCCCTCAAAAAAAATCCTAGCCCTCCAAATCTAACTACTCACATCTTGGCCATAGGATTGAATAGTTGGTGGGAGTTGGTATTCCCCACCACCAACTCCCCCTTCTCCTTCAATCCTAACCACACAAACAAACACAAAAGCTAAAATAAATCCTAACCGCCCATCACAAGCTTGATCTAAATGATCCAAACAAAAATTCAAATGTTAAAATGGGACATGCTACTGTGTGTAGCACTAAGGCCTACTAAGCACAACACACTCGATCGCGTGGTCGGATTTAACCCGATCGGCGATCCAAACAAAGGAAAGAATATGCATAAATCATAAGGTTTAAGACATTACATCATTGCATTTCCTATTTAACTACTAAGTTAAGTTATCTGACCCATTATGTTTCCTAAGTTTATCTGGCTAACCTGATCGGTTTTAGTGACTTAAGGAATTTCTAGTGAGTCTTATAGGATTAAGGATTTTAAGTGTTATAATCTTAATTAATAAATGAAATTAATTTATCAACTCATCAAATTACTATTTTACCCTAAGATCTCAAGTTAAGATTTTTAGGGATTTTTCAGGTCCTTACATCCTACCCTCCTTAAAATAATTTCATCCTCGAAATTAATCTAAGTGATCTATTAAGTTAGGTTTCTAATATAATTTGTTCAGTGCTTTATATTTGAAACTAAAACCTAAGTTAAATTTTTAAGTACACAACATAAAACTAACCAAAATTTTCATTAACAACACAAGTAAGCATTAAAGTAAAACATCATACCACAACTCGTCTATTGTACGGTAAGATGGAAACTAAAACATACCACAAACATTACATCTAAAAAATTAAACTGCCTTAGCTAAAAACATTTGAATTTCAAAAAGGAATACATTTGAAAACATCTAAGGGTATCTAAAGGAAAATCATCAAGATCATCTAAGGGAAATCCTCAGGAGACGAAGGAGGTGGAGGCATGATGGCTAAGGGTGGAATGGCATCGCCAGCCTTGCCACAACCGAAAAGGTTCTAAAAAACTAAAAAGTTTGAAATCAATCATGTTTTTCAAAATTCTAGTGATACACGAATGATGTACGATGGAATTTATTAAATCAATAAGCTTTATAAAGAGGGAAAACATTCGACCGACATACGTTGGAAGGAAAGGATGAGGCATACATCCAAATAAACACCGCTCGTGAAGACAAAAAATAACGACGGTTACACTGAAAAGAAAATGACTAGTAATCACATAAATAAAATAATTGGTGACATAAGTAACTCATAAAGTAGAAAAAGACGTAGTAAAATCATTAGCATGAAAAACTTATTTTTATTAAGAAAAAGAAAGCAATAAAAAGTTGATAGTATATATGTGTAGATATTAGTGATGTGTGTATCGAAACAAGGAAACATATATAATCACATAAATATATATAAAATACACAATGTGTGGTTACAAATGTTGTTGAGAAGATGCATAGAGAACAACAAAATTAATGAAATGTTGACGAATAACTGCAGATACAAAATAATAATCGTGAAAATACAAACGAAATCAAAATAAATAAGAACAATTTAAAGAGTTCCAAATGCGAGAAAAGAATAGGACTAAATGCACGTGCTCAAATCTAAGTACACGATAGTAAAACAACACAAGGTTTATCAATATCAAACGAACATTACATAAAAGAAACATATTGTATGATTACACTGGAAAGGGAGGGGCCAATACAAGCTACCCAATAAGCACACATATGATCAACAAGAAATTAAAGTTCAACACACTGCAAGAAGAAAATTCAAAAACATGCAAGAAGATAATCACTACAACTGAAAGGTAATTAAACCATCTAAAGAGTGCCCTTGGAAGGAGGAGATCACCAAGAAAAGCAAAGATAGAAATTTTTAAACTTAAAATACTCATTAAAATATAAGAAGCCAAAACATCACATCAAACCATCCTAAACAAAGATTTAAATATTGATTAGACGAACACTTAGATTCATCAAGATATGGGTCTCAGACCAAATCTGGCACGAATAGTGACTTCTCCAGACTTTGATCCAATTAGCAACTTGGTGTGATTATATAAAATCTTATATACATAATAAAGTGAAGTGATTAAATAACTGCATATTATTATTCTCTTTATTTATTTATAATCCAATACCTACCAAAGTCTCAAATTTCTCAATCCAATGCATTTGCAACTACATTGACTTTAAAATTTAAAATTTTGTTAGTATTAGAGTTCTGAACACTTTAAATAAATTCAATCAGCAAAACATAAGCCTTAGATTATCACACCCTTTAATAACGTGACAATCCAGTATACTTAACAAAGACTTCATCCTAGTAGCTTCTACCTTAGGATTCTTAGAAACAGCAGTACTTCCTGTCCCCAATTATCCATTAGGAGTCGCTAGTTAGGACGTACAAACAACAAATGTCGCTCCTCACAACTCACATCCTACAGATATTTAATTTCCTTAACCCCTACAAATCCTAGACTTTGGGTCAATCCACACAATCCTAACCTGAAGTCCTATGAAAATCCTAACATAGTTACTTAAGTCTTAGAAGAACTTAGGCTTTGATACCATTTTTGTCACGAACCAACCAAAAAATCCCAATTTCTGAGACTTCTGATTCATTCGTAACTCTCACCCTATATTTCCACGGGAGTGGATAACAATGGTCAAAACATAAGCAGAAGTTATTTACAACTCTAGTAAGATATAAGTAACTAAATTACAAAATCTAAATCTGACAAATTTCTAAAAGAGGAAAAGTCTAATTTCTAGACTAACACTAAAGTTCTATCAGAGTGCGGTACCCAAACTAGGTTCTCTCTCATCGTGACCGAGCTCATCAAACCGAAAGATCCTCCCTCACTTCAATCTCGTCAGCTGCCGTCTCGACTAAAGATCCTGAAAGTTGTTTGCTAAAAAGCATGAGCTACACTAGCCAGTAAGTAAATAACTTCATAATTATGCACGATTAACTTAGATTTAAGACATTACTCGATATTTTCAGTCCACACAATAAAGAGATTATGATCAAATGAAATGCATGTTGTCGAGTATTAATTATGCATGATGTGCACCTAATTACAATAATCACCAAAGTGAGCTAACAAACAGTCTAGTATGAAATGCAAATGCAATCTATCAGTATATAACGATGGCATGTTTCCTCTTGATCCAATCTCTATCCAGGGTGTCTTAGCAACCTGAATTCGTCCAAGGATGTTCCACCAACGTGAATTCATCCCCCGTATTAATGGTCTATGGGATATGACTATTCTATGTGTACAACATAGTTTTATAGGTTTTTAACCAAAGAGGCACAATCCCCCCACTTATTTTTGATCAATGGTAATACCGAGACTTACACTAACGTGCGGATCCCTTAGGAAATCCTGACACCCGACATACTACAGAGGCCTCTATCTCTCTGATATTTCATCCAAGCTTATACTAATGTGCGGATCCTTGGGTAAATGCCCTTGGGCAATGAGTGGGTTTGTTAAGGTAGCTAATCCTTCAACTCGTCCTTGCCAGTCTCCTCACTAAATGTGAAATTCACATCACATCGCTCTTATTAACTCACAAGACTCAACAGTGTGGTCTCGAAAAACAAGGTATTTCTCTTTGACCAAGATATGGTCTCGAATCAATGCTGTGCAAGTGGAGAGATGCACGCTAGCTTAGTATTCAATTCATAGTGTACAAGGTATAATAATAACAGATAAGTGTGTAAATCATCCATCTCACATGTAATATAAATCATAGATGTGAAATCCGGAGTGAGTCCATTGAGAAGCAATCATATAAATATTAACTATGCAATCACATTTGATGTATCAAATAAGTGTATAATAATAACAACAAATAAGTGTGTAAATCATCCATCTCACATGTAATGCAAATCATAGATGTGAAATCCGGAGTGGTTCCATTGAGAAACAATCATATAATATTAACTATGCAATCACATTTGATGCATCAAATGTATCATCAACTAGAAGTATATTAATCATCCCAAGCCAACATTCATATTTCATTAACACGTAGAAATGGGTCCATGAAGAAGCAAGCATAAGAACAATCGTACTTGAACTCAATATAACATCATACTTGATATAATTAGATCGATCCTAAGTTATGTACAAGGTACATTATAACTAACTAAAGAGTTTATTCCTTACATCATTATATATAGAGATTTAACAACACATAGAACTAAGCCACAAGGACGAAATGCATATCACTGAGTTTGAGTGTGTATATCATTAGTCTGAATTGTAAACAATGTAAATGTGTATCAAATATAAGACATTAGAATTTAGGGCTAAACAACTAGGCTCGACGGACCGAACTGAGACTCGGCGACAAAACCAGGGGGTTCATTCTCGGCAATCTATTCGGCGCACCGAAGCTTACTCGGTACGCCGAACTGATACTCGGCGACCAGAACAGAAGGTCAGGTTCACTCCAGAGGTTCGATGACCTACTCGGCGCACCGAACAGTCCACCGACGGCCCAAAAAGTGTTCGGTGCACCGAGGTGGTCGTTGAACGTCACAAACCAGCCAAAATAAAGGGGTTTTCTCCCCAAATGAAAATACAACCAAGGGAAATCAACATGTGTGCATTTGTTAACCAAATTCCAACAATACCCATCCTAAAAACATGATACTAAACCAACATTATAAATCAAGGTATCCAAACCATTCCTTAACATTCAAAAGCATGCTTGAACTAGAAAATAAAGAGAACAATTATGAATCTACTTTAATCTATGAACAAAAATGAAAGTATCTACTTACCTTAGCAAAAATGCAAGCAAATGCGAGAAATTCTCAAGCATGCAACCCTCTTTTTTCCTTCTCCTTCAAGCTCTCAAGCAAACACAACCAAGGCTAAACCAAGAGAATGCATGAGATTCTCTCCCTCACATGGAGACCCATGCTATGTACATGGCTCAACCCTCCATCTCACCCACTCTAATCTAGGCCCTTGATTGGAATGGTTAGTGGGAGTAGGTATTCCCCACTACCAACTCCCTCTCTCCTTCAATCCTAGCCACACACCTAAAAGCTAGAAGAAATCTTGACCACCCAAACAAATACAAATGCTCAAAGTAAATCCTAACCACCAATCAGAAATTTGATCTAAATGATTAAACACAAATGGGTCATGTTACTGTGTGTAGCACCAAGGCCTAAAAAGTACAACATACTCGATCGTGTGGTTTGATTTAACCCGATCGGCGATCCAAACAAAGGGAAGAATTATCATAATGACTCAAATATAAATATGTATAAATCCGAAGGTTTAAGCCGTTACATTATGTTATTTTCTATTTAATACTAATTTAGATTATCTGACACATTTTGGTTTCTAAGTTAATCTGGCTGAACTGATCAGTATTAGTGACTTAAAGAATCTTTAGTATGTCTTAAAGGATTAAGGATTTTAAGTGTCATAATTTTAATTAATTAATAAAATTAAATTATCAATTTATTAAATTACTATATTACCTTAAAATCTCAAATTAAAATTTTTAAAGATTTTTCAAGTTATTACGCATAATCACAGTAGACCAATAATAAAGGTCTTATTAAAGGAAAAAAGATTTTACTTTTTCATTTTCGGGTCGAAGAGTTATACTTTTCCTAATTTTACAAAAATTGATTTGACCATGTGAAGTTCACATGTTAGGTTGCTCTTGGCGATGCTTAATTAAGATTCACTTTTAAAATATTTAAAAGACTAAAATGCTTTTTACATCTATGGGCGTTTGGTAACAATGAACGAGTAGAGGAAGACTTTTTGATTGGAAGATCTAGAGATCTGTTACCTTTCTTCCAGAATGTCCACATTAGTCATACGCTTCGTGAAGGAAAGCAAGCCGCTGGTTCTCTGGCAAATTGGTCAATCACAAACTGCAAATCGCAAGAACGGATAGGCGATGTAAATTTTTCTAAATGCGTCACTAATGTAATCCGTGATGATATATTGGGAAGGGATTTGGCTCATAAGGTTCTTTCTGATAAATAAAATGACGTTTTACCAAAAACCAGAAAACAGTAGAGGAAGACTTTTTTTTTTTTTTGATAAAATGAGGAGAGGAAGACAGTTCATGATGAAAAGTTGGGAAAACTTCAAAAACATTTATTTTATATAAAAATATATGATAACAAATGCTTCAATGGCAATAGCATGGGTTAGGCTCCATTTGATGAAACCAGAAATCAACCCGAACCTACACTACCAAGTTTGAATGTTTGATGTTTACCAAAAAAACGTTGGAATGTTTGATATATTAGAAGCGGGGCGGGTTAAACACAAAAGTACTTCTTTTTCGTGGAAATATAGAAAATGTGAGAAAATTATGAATTTTTGATGGATTTTTGTCTCAAAATTTAAACATGTCTAATTAAAGCTTAAATGCATTCAAATACATCAAAAAATTAAAAAAAAAATATATACATTAAAAGTAATTATTTGAGGGAGGGAGAGTTAACTTACACGTTGTCAGGTCTGTAAGCTGTAAAAAAAATGTTGTATCTAATTAAGTTAAACTAAAAGTGAATGTAAATCAAACTAAAAGATACATAAAACTAGAAATTAAGGTGTTAGTTGCGTCCCATTTTCGGAACTCATTCCAGGGCTTGGAATGAGTTTTGACAAAAAAAAAAAATTGGTGTTTGGTTAGCAAGCCTTGGAATAAGTTTTGAAAAATACAAATAACCTCAGAATCAGGTCTAAACCCGATTCCAGATTTTAGGAATGAGTTTTAGATTTTGATGGCAAACGTGTAAATACCAAGAGAACCCCTCACACCACCCCCCCCTCCACCTCCACCCCCACCCAACCACCACCATCACAACCAACACCACCATTACCCAACCACCGCCACCACCACCGCCCAACCACCACCACCGCTGCCACTACCTTCACCACCACCACCCCCACCATCACCACCACCGCCGCCGCCGCCGCCACCACCACCATCCCACCACCTCCACCATCATCACCACCACTACCACCCACCATCACCACCAACATCATCACCACCACCCGCACCACCACCTTTGAAAGGATATAGGCGTGCAAAACTTATGCATGAGCATAAGATTTTATAGAAATAATTTTAGTTAAGAAGGAAAAAAAGTAGAATTTTTTTTGCTAAAACTCATTTTAGTAAATGTTAACCAAACATCTATTTTACGATGGAACTTATTTTGTAACATGCTAACCAAACACAATCAAGAAACGTTCAAAATTATGAGTTCCTGGAATGAGTTCCTGATCCAGAATGGGAGCCAAACGAGGCCTAAGTGTCATATCCAAGAGGGGGAAAAGAAAAATATGGGAGAAATGGTGGGGAAATCTAGTATTTTCGATGGGTTTCCCCCTCAAGTTTTAAACAACCTTAAGTAGTGTCGAAATACATCAAAAAAATACAAAAGCAAATGTCTAACATTGTTTTTTAATTTTTGGAAAAAAAATTCAAAAAACATTTCTCCTTGTCCCTAACATGTAACCCATGTCGAGAGACATGAGAAAATATCAAAAAAAAAAAAATTTGAAATTGTTTCTCCCATGTCGCCGAAACCAGAGTAAAACGACTTAGACCTTGGGTTCATGTCGCCCACCTTCGAAATGACGACATTTTGCCCGACATGTCAACGACATTGTATACACTGATCACTATAACCGCTATCATTTCTAATGATAATGTCAACACCCTCTCTACCACTATTGATGGTGGCACCACTACTGTTGGTGCGGATAATGCAACCAGCACCACCACTACAACGTACTAACCATAACAACGATATTACTATCAGAGCACCATCATATAGACGACAAAATCCAACCTCAAAATCCAACCTGAACCGCCAACTCATTCAAATCTATCGAATATTTATAGATTTAGATTGACAAAAACATATGACAATAAAGTTATAATTCATTTTCTGTGATTATTTTCATGCATTTTGATAAAACTAAATTGAAGAGGAATCTTCTGATGTGTTTGTATTGACTGTGTACAGGGGTATATATAGTTACAATATGGTGGAATTCCATATTTAGGATCATAACTACATAGGAAACAAAAATAGACAAAAGCTAAGAAGTTACAGCTATACAAGGTATGGAGATATTCTGTGATATTTCCTCCTACTATAGTGTGATATGTGATCTTTCCTAATACTCCCCCTCAAGTTGGATGATGAATGTTATGGACACCCAACTTGCGAATCAGCTTATGGAACTGAGATGCACCAATGGGTTTGGTAAACACGTCAGCTGGTTGTAGCGATGTAGCAATATGCGCAGTACGGATGACGCCAGTTTGAACTTTCTCTCGAATGATGTGGCAATCGATCTCGATGTGCTTGATGCGTTCATGGAAGGCAAGGTTAGTAGCGATATGTAGGGCTGCTTTGTTGTCACAAAAGAGCAAAGCAGGTTGGGGATGATCAATGCCCAAGTCACAAAGAAGGTAGAGAGGCCAAGTAATCTCACAACAAGTGGAAGCCATGGCACGGTATTCAGCTTCGGCAGACGATCTAGAGACAATTGTTTGTTTCTTCAATTTCCAGGAGATAGGTGAGAAACCAAGCATTACACAGTATCCAATAACTGATCGACGGGTGTCAAGGCAACTCGCCCAATCAGAATCACAGAATGCTCGCAACTGAAGAGTACTATGGGATTGTAACAATATACCTTGGCCTAGTGATTGCTTGATATAGCGAAGTAATCGGTAGGCAGCATCGAGATGAGGTTGTCGTGGCTGAGCAAGGAAACGACTGAGAACTTGGATGGAGAAGGCTATATCAGGCCGCGTGATGGTGAGATAAAGAAGACGGCCAAGAAGAGGACGATAGCTAGACGGATCAGGCAATAGGTCACCATCAGTTTCTGAAAATTTAAGGTGTTGCTCCACACAGAATGTGACAGGTCTTGAAGCAAGAAAGCCGGTGTCTTCTAAAATATCAAGAGCGTACTGGCGTTGTGATAGATAAATGCCATTCTTGGAACGGGCCACTTCAAGGCCCAAAATATATTTAAGGGGACCAAATCCTTCAGTTTGAAACGATGGTGGAGGAATGCCTTGAGTTTAGTGATGCGGGAGAGATCATTGCCTGCAATGAGAATGTCATCGACATAAATGAGCACAACAGCAAACGTCGTACCAGAGTGGCGTACAAATAATGAGTAGTCGGCCTTAGATTGAAAGAAACTAGCATCTAATAAAGCAGTTGAGAGTTTAGCAAACCATTGTCGAGAGGCTTGCTTCAAACCATACAAAGATTTGTTAAGTTTGCATACACGTGTCTCCCCCTTTTGAGCAAATCCGGGAGGTAGGTCCATATAGACATCTTCGCCTAAATCGCCATGAAAAAAAGCATTGTGAACATCTAATTGATGTAGATGCCAATGCTGAATGGCGGCAACAACCAAGAGAACTCGAACCGCTGTCAGTTTGGCAATGGGAGCAAAGGTTTCTTGGTAGTCTAAGCCCTCCATTTGGCTATAACCTTTGGCGACCAGACGGGCCTTGTACCGTTCAATAGAACCATCAGAATTATACTTGATTTTGTAGATCCATTTGCAACCAATGGGTTGTTTATCAGGTGGAAGAGAGGTGAGAGTCCAAGTGTTAGTGGCCTTAAGAGCACCAACCTCATTGGTCATAGCTTCACACCATTTTGGATCAATGAATGCTTGTTTGAAAGATTTAGGTTCTTCACAGGATGAAATGGCTACAAAGAAGGTACGATGAGTGGGAGAAAGACGATGATATGATAGAAAATGTGATAAGGGATATGGGGTATTTACCTGTGAAAGTGTCGTCGAGAGATGTGATGAACCAGGGAGGGGTTGCATGGACAGACCACAATGATAGTCCACAAGATAAGCGAGACGGGTGCGCTGATGGGTAGAACGACGTGAAAGAGGTGGTGATGAGGGGTGAGGTGAATGTGGATCAGGTGGAGGTGAAGGGGTGTCATTTGCAACTGGAGAAGCGGCTGAATATTCGGTGTGTTCTTCAATCGGTAAAGGTAGGACAGTGGATGAACATGGAGAGAAAGTATGATCATGAAATGGGAAGATATCTTCTTGAAAAATAACATCACGTGAGGTGAAGATGGAGTGGGTGTTAAGATCATACACTTTGTACGCCTTTTGGCCATATGGATAACCAAGAAAGATGCATTGTTTCGCACGGGCATCAAACTTACTGATTGCAAAAGTATGTGTAGAAGTGTAGTAAAGACAACCAAAGACCTTCAAATGAGAATAAGAATGTTTGGTGTTAAATAATTTCTCATAGGGGGTCTGTCCAGAAAGAAGAGCAGAGGGGGTACGGTTAATTAAATAAGTTGCAGTCAGAACACATTCACCCCAAAACTTGGTAGGGAGGTTGGCTTGAAATCGTAAAGCGTGAGCAACGTTAAGGAGGTGGCGGTGCTTGCGTTCTACTACATTTTGTTATGGATTTGCCACACAACTACGTTGGTGAGTAATCCCATGTTCAAGGAAGAAAGGGGCCATATCAAACTCGATCCCATTGTCAGTCCTAATCTGTTTGACTCTTCGATCAAACTGATTGGAAATTAGGTGAATGAATGATTTAAGGTGAGATCGAGTTTCAGACTTGTGTGCCATAAGGTAAACCCATGTAGTACGAGCGAAATCGTGTACAATGGTAAGGAAGTATTGTGTGCTGGTGAGTGATGTAGTGTGGTAACCCCCATATGTCACAATGAATTAACTCAAAATGAGCTATAATAGCAATAAAACTCAATGGAAAAGGTAATCTAGTTTGTTTAGCAAGAGGAAAAATTGAACAATGATGGGTATCTAAAACATGAATGCTGAGAATATCTTTGGAAAGACAATTCAAACATTTATTGGATAAATGCCCTAAACGAAAATGCCATAGATCAGTGACAAACTTGAAACTAGCTGAACACGCAGATGCAATTGGACTTGAAAAATGGTATAAGTCGTCCCACTCTCTATCCGCTCCAATCATCATCTTCGAAGACAGGTCCTGGATGAGACAAGAATCATGAGAAAAAGATAATGAGCAGTTGGAATCACGTGTAAGTTTGCTGACTGAAATGAGATTAAGAGTAAAAGAATGTATACAAAGGACTTTTTGAAGAATGAGATTGGGGGTTGACTCTATTGTTCCAACACTACAAAATAAATGGTCTTTCCAGGCGGTCCAAAACGCCGGGATATATACTCGGACCGCTGTGGAAAGCATTCTCGACGGTCCAGTGAACCGCAGAGAAATCCCTCGCCCGGAAGGAATTGTCAGCGGTCCTCACGGCGGTTTACCCAGACCACTGACAATTAAAGAGGTATTCTCGATGGTTTTAGACCGTCGAGAATACTGTATTTAACGGCGCTTTTAGAGGTTTGTAACGACAATCCTTGCCCGTTGCCTCGCCTATTATATGTCTTTCTTAGCGGTCCAAAACCGCTGGCAAAGTTTGCTAATACAACGGTTTAAATTATTATTATTAGTGGTTCAGACCGCCGAGAATAAGTTAGATAGCTTGGTAGTCCTATAAGACTGCTGGGAAATAGTATGGTTAACGGCGGTCATTTAGGACCACCGTTAATAGTCTCTCTCTCTCTCTCTCTCTCTCTCTCTCTCTCTCTCTTTAAATTTCCCTATTTCTACAAGATTACAAACCTGTACAAGAGAAAACACTAAAATTCAAGTCTATGAAACCTACAAGTAAACCTGTACAAGGGCAAACAAAATTCAAGTCTATTAAACCTACAAGTAATTAAACCCGTACAAGAACAAACACAATTCAAGTCTATTAATTAAACTTACAACTAAACCTGTAAAATATATATATATATATATATATGAAGAATATATATAGGATGATTCAAACACAATTATATCTACTAATATTTAATTCAACAACAAACACAAATGTCAAAGTATATATAATGAAATTAGTCAAGAAAAATGTTGATCATGAACGTCTCTAGGCCGCTGCTAATCTCCTCCACCCTACAATACAGATTACATAAATTAATTTAGTTATCATGCTTATAGAAAATAAAAATCAAATATAAGTAAAGACTATAGATATAAGATCTAGATTCTACCTGACCCCTTATACTCAATATCAAGCGCTCTAATGCATCCATTTTATCCTCTGTCTTGGACTGGACAACAGATAGTCGAGCAAAGTCCTCATCCCTCTGACCGTGGGCAGCAGCTAGCCGAGAAATCTCATCATCCTTCTAAGCGAGCTGGGTAGTCACCTCCTTTAAACCCGCTAGCAAGGTAGAGATCTCCACTTCTTGAGTCATGCTAGCCTTGCTCCCGGAGGACCCCGACCATAATCGGGTAGGGGTATGTCCCAACCCCATCCCGCGGACCCTTCCGCGCCTCTCGGATCCCATGACCCGAGAGTAGATGTCATCACGACCGTGCTATCCTGTGAGCCCTCCGGAAGCGTCGCTCTGAATTCTTGCATTTCCCTCTGGATGCAAAAGAGAAGATATAAGGAATATAATTGAAAAGCAACATAAGCATTCATTCAGTCTTTGTATCAAAAGTCAATTAGATCAACACTACAAAATTCTTCCATTTAACGGTTAGCCGTTAGGTAACCTCTAGTGTGCTTTTTAGGTAGCCTTTGATCCAAACTTGTATTTTATCCTAGAAAACCTTTTGAACACCTGTAATTTGTTAAAATAAGTATGTTAGATCTATTCACAAGTCTATAAGTACCTTTATAAAAATTTGGCCACCTTGAACCTCTTTTTCATTGATTTTGATTTTGAACTAGACCTTGATATTTTGCAAATGTGGGGTGAATGTGATTTTTATGATTTCTATAGCTTAAGAAACCTTAAATACATCTGCTCACATGTTTGAATTGGATTTTACTATTGTGTATAATTTGTTATGCTGATATGTGTGTTTTTGGGTGACTACTTGTGTTGAATTTGCCTAGGACCATGAAATTTTGCAAATGTGGGGGGAATGTGACTTTTATGATTTATATAGCTTAAGCAATCTTAAATACATCTCCTCACATGTTTGAATTGGATCTGTGTATAATCTGTTATGATGATATGTGTGTTTTTGGGTGACTACTTGCGTTGAATTTGCCTAGGACCATGAAATTTTGCAAATGTGGGGGTAATGTGATTTTTATGATTTATATAGCTTAAGCAACCTTAAATACATCTTCTCACATGTTTGAATTGGATCTGTGTATAATCTATTATGATGATATGTGTGTTTTTGGGTGACTACTTGTGCTGAATTTGCCTAGGACCATGGAATTTTGCAAATGTAGGGGGAATGTGATTTTTATGATTTCTATAGCTTATGCAACCTTAAATACATTTGCTCACATGTTTGAATTGGATTTTATTATTGTGTATGTAACGACCCACCCCACCCGACACAATATTGCCACTTTTGGCTCACCCATCCTGGTACTACTCCCGCCCAAGCACGCTTAACTGCGGAGTTCTGATTGGGTTCACAGCCATCACGGCT
>JAUPMG010310735.1:0-16243 GCA_031762675.1 Pachysandra terminalis
CACTTTTGGAACTTCCGCTTATGTTTTACCATGTTGATCCACCTCCATAGCGATATGGGGTGAAGGTCACAACTAGATTTGGAAAATTTTAAATTTCCGGGTCGGGTCGTGACACATACACACGAATAATCCTTAGGAACAAGAATCCTTTCAAATATACATGCACAATCAATCACAATCATTCATGCACTACATATCACACAATATTAACAAGTTCAATCATATCACAACTACTAGGATCTCCGGTGATAACATCCTTCGAAAGCTATCCGTGCCCCCATACACACGAATAATTATTAGGATACCATCACAGGAATCATTTCCAAAGCAAACATGCATAACCAATTATAATCCTAATACACATGTACAATCCATCATCATATCATTCATGCACAATCAATCATAATCATAGCATACATGACATACATGCACAACATATGGCACTCGTGCACAACCAATCCCAATTATATCAAACACAACATTCATATCTTAACAAGGTTCAATTATGTCATTCGGTATCTAAATCCATATTACAATCATCATATTAGGTGTGGAGTCACAACTCCAAGTCCAATATTCCAACCCTTAAGTCAAATGGTCAAGCTCCAAAGTCAATGTCCACTAAAAAACAGACATGGGGGTCCATCAATAGGCTCACTAGTGTACCGGTGCCTACCGGTGGCCCAAAAATAATTAAAATTTGGTCCATGTCAGTAGGCTCACTGGTGTACTAGTGCCTACCGACGGGGCCATCTGTGTTTTGGTGTTCCCTGTCGGTAGCCTCACTGGTGTACCAGTGGGTGCCGATGGGTCACAATTATGAGTATTTCTAGGGTTAATAAAATCCTATTTTTAGTGTCCAATTTAATTTATAACAACCCTAGAGATCAATATGGATCAAGATAATAATAATACAATAAACCAATTTTATCCTAAAATTTATAAACATTATAATTAAGTCTAACATGGATCAAATCACATATGCTCATAAAATCTGGAATTCAATCATATTAACATACTAGATCTACCTAGCATGATTCAAATACACATATTAACATACTAAATCTACCTAGCATGATTCTAACAACTATATTAACATATTAAATCTAATTAGTATGATCAAACATATCTATTAACATGGAAATCGTACTAAAATCAAATCAAACTCTAGAAGATCATGGAAAGCATGCAAAACATGTAATCACATATAAACGACCACGAAATTCCAAAAGAACTATACAAGAAATGCAGCTTACATCCTATGCTAGATCTGAAGCTCGATTCTTCGTGTTCCTCCTCAATTTACCTCTTCTTCTTCTTCCTCAATTTCCAAATCTAGTCGCAGCCCTTCTTTATCTCTTTCTATACTCAAATCTATTCTCTCAAAACCCTAACTGTTATCTCAATATTGCTGTGCACGACCTCGTTATTGTTCCTTCTCTTTTTAAAGTATTTCAAATCCTTCCATTCTAATCCCAACGTACTAGCCAATCCTTCCCGTCCCAATCCAATTAGAAACTAATACCTTTTCACCCTCTAGATCCTTCTAGTTCACCTACCAACCAGAAACCTTCTAATCCTATTCTAACCTTACTAATCCAATCCATCTCTAATTAGAAACTTCCATCTCCAATCTAAACACAATGCTATTACCAAACCATCCTTGCTGCTAACAGTTTCAAACAAATACTCCCAATTCAGCCCATTAACTCTAGCCCATTACACTATTTAATCAATTACTGTACTAGCCTCACTTCTAATCTAATTCAAGCTGCATACTACCAAAACGATTATTCCAGCAAGTCAAACTTAATTAATTACACTATACTCAGCTATCCATTAATTACAAATTGATCTTCAACTCATTTACCTTAATTACTAATTAGTCCTCAATACTCTATTTAACTTAATTACATTATTAAATCAAAAAATTACTCATTTATTTTCTAACTTTATTAATTACTCAAACATTAATTATAATATTATATTTTCTAGTTCCATATCTCTACACTCCATCTCATCAAAAATAGGAACTTATGGGCCTTAAAAACCCATTGAAGTACTCTTGGAGTTGGAGGAAGATCCTTGATAGTAGAATACCAAGCATATTACGGATGGGAAAGAAACCTGGCTATGGTGGGATAGTTGGCATCGTAGGGGTCCTCTTATCCACCACTTCACTTATAGACAAATACATAGTGACATCGCTGATAAGGTTGAGAAGATTATGGATTGGGGCAAGTGGACTGATTTGGGGAATCAAAGTGGTAACTTCCAAGCTGTTTGGGATCAACTCAAGGATGTCCCTATTAGGAACTTCTACGGGGCTGACTTGGTCATTTGGAAGCCTGCCAAGCTGGGAACGTTCACTATTAAGGACACATGGAGAACTACAAGACAAAGACATCCTCCTACTGAGTGGCGTGAGATTATCTGGTTTAATGGTAACATCCCAGGCATTCCTTTTTCTCTCGGCTGGCTATTCTCAACCATCTGCTAACTATAGATCGGTTGATTGGGGTGAATGTTAACCCTAATTGTGTGCTTTGTAGGAGAGCCTTGGAGACACATGAGCATTTATTTTTTGAATGTGAGTTCTACAATCAGGTCTGGAATTACATTCGGAGGAAGTGTAAATTTGGAAGGTATGAGTTACCTTGGGGTGAAGACGTGAGGAGATAGGGGTGTAATTCGGTCGGTTTGGTTTGGTTTAGTGGTCAAATCTAAACCAAACCGAATTACATTACACTAAACTGAAAATGAAACTAAACCGAAATAAAAACTGAATTAGAAAACCGAAAACCAAACCGAACTATAATGGATAAAACCGAAAACTGAACCAAACCGAAATAGAGGCCAAAAAATTCGGTTTTTCAGTTCAGTTTGACAAAATTAATATTGTTCTCTATACAAAAAACATAAACACATAAATTTATGTATTATAAACCATAACCGAAATCCAAACTGAACGAATTTGGTTTTTTGCTTTCTAAACCATAACCAAACCAAAATGAAAAAAAAAAAAGCAAACAAACCAAACAGACTTTTGTTGGTTTGGTTAGTTCGATTTTTGGTTTAAACCGAGCAATTGACACCTCTATTTGGGAGTAGTAGTGAGCTGGGTTGCTGGTTTGATTGCTCATTTCTTGCTGCCCTGGTGTGTAGGGATTACTTTGTTCTTAAGGGACCGTGGGGTGAGGGTGTGTTTAGGGGTGTGGGAGTGAGCTTCAGTGGTGTTTTTATCTGGGATTTTTCTGTTCGGGTGATGGTGTTTCTGGATTAAGTGAGGTTTTCCATGCTGGTGTAGCATGTGTTTTTGCATTGTTGAGAGTGGTGGTGAGGGGTAGGGCAATAAACGAGCCGAGCTGAGCTTTGCCCATCTCGACTCAGGCTCGAGGCTCGTAAATCACTAACAAAGTTCAGGCTCGTTAAAAATTTTTAGGTTCTGAGCCGAGCTGAGTTTTGCCTAGCTCGGTTTGTAAAAAGTTGGGCTTACAAAAAGCTCGACTCGTAAAAAAGCTTAGATTTGTACAAATGCATTAATATCATAGTTGGTAATTATTATTATATATAATATAATATGTTAATATGTGTTTTTATTATTAATACATAATATTAATATATGATATAGGAATATGAACCTATAATCTCATATACAAACCGAGCCGAGCCTACCCAAGCTCGGCTGAAGCTCATTAAGATAATGAGCTTTTTTTTGGGCTCAGGCTCAGCTCGTGAGCTTAATTATAGAGCTCAAGCTCGGCTTGTTGACAGCCCTAGTGAGGGGTGTGTGGATGTTGGTTGTGTGCCCTCTTCTCTATCTGGTTTCCTTGTATGTTGATGAGGGTATGTGAGGAGTGTGGGGTGTTTGGTCATGCTGCTCTGGTCTGATTGTTGTGCTGCTCAGTGTTTCTGTTGTTTGCGCTGAACCTTTTCAGGACCTGTTATTGCTGGTTTTATGTTGTGATGCTGGGTTATGTTGTTGTCATGCTGGGCTATGGTTTCTGGTGCTTGGATAATTATGGTGTGGTGCCCTTGGTTGCTACTCTGATTGTTGATAGCTTTGATGACGTGTTGCTGTTTCTCTGTTGTGGGTCTTCATGGTTATGTTGTTGATAGCTCTGTAACAAGAACCTCATTAAAGGAGCATTCAAGCTCTGTACCAACCCTTTGTTTGTGTGTGTGTGGTCAATATAAGCCTGTAGTCTAATGTCTCAGCAACAATGCGAAGTTCATACATAATAAGTTTGTGGCACAACAGAGAAATATCGGAGGCAAAACATGCTTCCCCTATTTTCCCCCCTTTCCTTTTCCCCTACGAAAACCACAGAACTTGCAGAGAGAAAACATAATTCCTATGTAAAAATAAAGTAGTTATTTGAAAAACATCATACCGGTTGAAGTACCTCTTGTATAACGCATAAAATGGAATTCACAATATGGTAGAACAGAGCATTGCAGCAACATATCAGCAACGGGAATGGTCCCTTAAATTATGAACAGAACTAACATTCCAAACCTAAGCGTGAATCAGTCGAAATGGAACCAAAAATGTTAATCAGTAAGTTCCAAGCATTTGCCCTCAAATCAACTTAGAAGATCCAACCATTATCAGCAGACAAGAAATCTCAAAATACTGAATACTTCACAGAAGCATCACAGTACCAAAGGAAAAAAGAAGGTACTGCCTTATTCACAAAGAATCAAATGATACGCATCAAAATAAATGCAAATTTTGATTATTATTTATGCACACCAAAAATAATGTAAAAATCTGACAGCCTTATACGCAAGGATTTCGTAATGAAATATCCAGCAAAAATACTTAAATTCCATTACAATTTCCTTACAAGACATGTCATATAGCCCTTCAACTTTTTTACTAACAACAGAGGGAAAGCATTATCAAAGAAAGAAAAGGGTGTGCAAGAGGAAAAAAGAGTAAACCTTGTGTTGTGATATTTGTTAATTCATTGGAAGCCAATATTTGACATACATAATGCAGAAACCAGATTTGAGTCAAAGTTCAGTTCTGTTTTTTTTTTTTTTTCCCCACTAATTGGGTCATTGCTTATGGCAACTAGCAACCATTCTCTATCCATGGATTATAATACAACAAAGGCAAAGTGCTGTCAGAAGAAGTAATTTGACAGAGTGCATAACAGATCCCATCCAAAAATTAGAAACCACTCTCATATCCATCGATTACAGTACAACAGTGACATAATCCTACGATTAGAAGTAACATGACAGATTGCATACCAGAGCCTATCCAACAAAGATTGTTGCTCAACCTTTGCATATATAAAGACAAATATTATTCAGGATACCTGGCACAGGTATATTGTCCCATAAGGAGCATGTATGCATTTTTCATTTCTCTTAAATAGCATCACCAGTTTCTCATTGACAACTTATAAATTATAATATCTATACATACATATATATATATGAATACGTACATGTACGTATATATGGGGAAAGCTAACCTCCGCAACCATTAGACGAGGTTAGCATCGTTCCCAATTTTAGTAGACTAAAACTATCCACATGTCTAAATCTATTAAGTAGTAATTGAGAAGATCTTTAACAATAAGGAGGAGCAGGTTGCGACTATCATTAAGAAGGTGATGCGCAGGTTGTACGGATGGACCTCATTGCTTCATAGTTTTCATGGCATTTCTTTGCATCTTTTTCGTGGGGAGGGTACATGGGTATGGCTGTTGTAAGTTGTCACAGTTTGCTGCTGGTTTTGCTTGGGATTTGCTGTGTTATTTTATTTTTTTTGGGTCTGATCATTGTACACTCTTGATGTACTTGGCCAATACTTGTGATGTAATCTGTCTTCATAATCTTCATATACAAAAATAATAACAATAATAATAAAATAATTGGGAACTTTATGTGATTTTACTTACATTGACTTTTCAAAGACCTTTCTTGTTCTTCTTCCTCTTGTATCCTCACTAAGAGAAATCTGCTGATTTGTTCACAATTTGAACAATAAGGTCATGAAAACTCATAAGTTGGATAGGTTTTAAAATATATATATACTCTTTTGCACTCTTTCTCAAATGGAATTTTAATGGGACTCAAGAACTAAAGTGATTCATCTCAGAAATGGTAATCTTCTCAAAGATTACTAGAAGTTCCAAGAATACAAATGTAAAAGTGCAACAGCAAGGACATGCTGCTAGGAGCGAGGAAGGGAGAGAGATACATAGTTGTCAAAAATGCCTGAGTGAGCCATGTTAAATATATGCCCATTGCGTAGGCGATTAAGCACTCACATAGGTGACAAACTTATATAATCATATTCGTAGTTTAAAAATATAAGAAAAAAAGCTCACAAAGATTATATTAGTAAAAAAAAATAATATAAATCACATATCGTATTAGTAATAAGTAAATTTATTTTTGTATAATTGTATATTCTATATAAAATAATATACATATTATCGAACATAAATTTGATTAATAATTAATAAATTAGGGTAAATTATATAAGTAATAAGTTACTACTAATTATGTTGGTAACACCAAAAAGTTATTAATAAGGAACATAACATAGTATAAAATATAAAGATACTATCAGTAATAAGCAATTAGTTAATTGTATCGATCAACAAGACTAGATAGAAGGTGAATATAAACATAGAATTCAGGATGATTACTTGAAATCTAAGAGCTTCAACATAATGTAATGCTACTATAGTAAGGACACACAGGGATAAAGTGTTCGTTAAAAGTGACAGCCAATAGACACCTCAAAGGGACTATTGGTGTCATGGATTAATTATATATAAGGAGGTGAAAAAGATGTCTCTTAGAATTAAAGCTTAGCGGATGAAGTAGAGATTTCCTTTGGGGTTATTTTATGTTTTATATGTACTCAAATTATAAGAAGTCTAGAGGACAACAATAAGATAGCAAAGCTTTATGGATCAATATATTGAGTAATAAAACAACACATTGTCAATAGTCAATTAAGCATACATGTATTTGAAAGATGGACGGGTACCAAAGGGATAAAATCATAAAATAAGAAATGAGCATATAAAAAATAGAACCTACGAGTAGCACCTGTTAGATAATAATAAGGAAAGCCAATTAAAATGACTTCATTGTGTGTAACAACGAGTAATGAAAATGAAACCCCACTTAGGAGTGCTATAATATATTGACAACTCTAGAATGACGAAGAGATGAATGGAAATAGTGAGAAAAGTACACATCCTAAATATGGCTCTAGACAAAGAATAAGGAAAGCCAATTAAAATGACTTCATTGTGTGTAACAACGAGTAATGAAAATGAAACCCCACTTAGGAGTGCTATAATATATTGACAACTCTAGAATGACAAGGAGATGAATGGAAATAGTGAGAAAAGTACACATCCTAAATATGGCTCCAGACAAAGAAACATTGATGACAAATATTTTAGATTAGGCTCCCTCTATCCAAAGTTTTAAATATTGATATCGTTTTTTTTTTTTTCTGATTGATAAAAGCAGTGTGTTGTATATATGCTTACGGAAGAAAGGGCAAGCACCCACAAGTGTACACAGAAAGTATACACAGTATCAATTGTGAAATTGACAAAAGTACACCAGCCCATCAAGAATAACCTCTTATGCTATTACATGTTCCACCTAGATTCCCAATCCTGTGAAAAAAAACAGAAAATGGCATGTTTCTAAATTCAGGAGGTATGGATGCCCAATGATATAACAGCACTACCCTCCTGTCACGTATAGTCGCAAGTCACTTTCCACCCCATGAAATATCCTTTTATCTCTCTCCTTCCAAATGCTCCAACAAATAGCTGATGGGCATATATTCCATAAGATGGATCTCCTGGTCCGACCCTTCTTCCAAGACCAGCACTGCAGCATATCCGAAAGATGACAAGGCATCACCCATTCTTAAAGGCTAAAATAGGGAAACATCGAGGAAAATAACAATATAGCCAAAGAAATATGAACAATACTCTAAACATGCTCCTTATAATCACAGTCTAGATGGTCTACATTCCTTTATTACGATCTAAGTTAGATCGGATATAATTCAGAACTACAAGTATTAGGAAAACTTTAGACCAAATTTTGGTTAAGATGAATTATTATACCACCATGAATATGCATTGAACAAAAATTGCATATTTTTCCTTCTCTTATTATTGTCAATATCAGGCTGCCTCACTCCTTTCATCTCGGGTTGCCTCGCACTTTCATCTCAGACTCACTATAGGTACAAAAATAGAGTAACAAATAAGTAATGATTAAATGGGCATAGAATAAACAGTTTTGAGTTTTATTTATTTTTATTTTTCTTAAAAATATTTTTGCTAATAAGATACTAATTTCCCTACCACAAATGCATAATATAAACTAAATCTTTCCCCTATGTTTTTCCTTACAAATCTATATTTTGTATTTTCATGTTTAGTAATTTTTTTTATTTTTAATATTTTCAAAAAAAAAATCAATACAAATAACTAGTATGGTAATCCTATTATGGTAAAAGACAGACAAAACATATCATGATTTTTGGTATAAATACTAAGCATTTAATCAAATTAAATTCCTAACTTCTTAATTATATATCTAATTGTTTTTATAAATAATTAAAATAAACTAAATTGTTTGGCCAACACGTAGATTAGACTTCTATTTAGTACATATAACTAATGCATGGCTTAAGGATACATATCTAGGTTGAAACCCCAAAAAAATTGTTTCTCAAAATTGTTTAAATTTCCAAATCCTAATCAAATCCTTAATGAATTGCATGTCAACACATCGCATATGAGATTTGGTATGCATTTCATCTTCATTTTGTTCTGAGTAATCAAATAAAAAAGAATAAAAAATAAATAAAAAATAAAAATAAAAAAATAGAATCAACCTTAAAAGTACCTTCACTCGTTCTCAGAGTTTTCAAAACAAGAATGTTGAAATGATCCACAAATCTTCATTATGAAGATTTGCAATGGACTCCTTAAGTTTGGGTTAGGAATGATGTAGATAAAAAATTTGGAATTTACAAGAGTTTTGCGGGTCTAGAGTGCTTCATGGTTGAAATGAGGAATTATATTAAACAAAAGCACTGTAGCAGGGAGGATATATCATGACGCATCACAAGATGTAGCATTATATCCCCCGACGTTTTGTAAAACTGAATTCCCCCCTTTGATTTTATACAAAACCAAGGAAACACGACATATTCAGAGATAAATCGTGATATTTTGAACCCTGCCTCCAATGATGATAATGATAGTAGTATTTAGCATGATTTCGGTAATAAAGAATTGTTGCAATACCTTCCTAGTAAGTTAGGGTTAGTAACTAGATGGGTGTTTTGCTACTTGAAAGATTTTTCAAGGTAATAAATAAATTCTCAAATAACGCAATGTATAGCCAAATTAGCATAACATAAAATTCATAGTGTTTATATCAACAGTAAAATTGTAAGAAAGATAAATTTATATCAAAGATTATGTAATGCTGGGAACACTTCAGTAGAGTTATATATACTTTTCTCAGTTTCAGAAGACAATTTACAACAAAAATCACATATAAATTTCAATTCAATTTGAGAAATTGACTAATACAACATACAACCATATAGGCTTCCTCATTGATGCATTCAGCTATGAAACAAGCCAATTAGAATTTAAAAAGTAAACCCAATTGATGAATGCAATGAGTATAGAATTCAATACAAATAGCAGTCATACAAGATCAATTGCTTGGGTCCTTTCATCAATGGGGTACAAGACAACATTTAATCCAGTGACTTATGAGAATGGAATTTTGTTTTGTCAACAGCTAGGAACTCATGATCCAGTATATCAGAGCTCCTGCAATCTATAAACGCAATTTCACTTTGAATTACTGATTTGAAAGATGTTTCTCAGAAAGTAAGAAACATATATTACAACTGCACAATTCCTTTATAACTGATAATTGCTGAGAGAAAGAAAGGTTAATAATTCTAGGCCTTGAAACAACAAACCCGCCTTCCATGATCGACCAAATGCGCCTCGGATTGTATTGGAATGAAGGAATTCATTCAGATGTGGTGGCTATCGTCGACGTACTCGAACTCGTCCTCCTTGAGATGGGCGAAGAACTTGACGGGACCACGGCCTGGGATATCGGTGACGAACGCGACCTTAAAAGGGAGATTGGCAGATATGCGTTTTCCCTTCCAGAGGCTAACGTGCTGCTTGAGCTCCCCTACCATGCCGGTGAGATCCAGCTCAGGGACCTTAGGGACATGGTAAACCTTAAGAGGCACCTTAACCCTAACCCTAGACCCAATCTTCTCTCTGATCAATCCCTCTTCATCTGCTTCTGATGCTGTTGCATCGATTGTTACAGAATCGGTTTTCAGAGCAACCGCGCAAGATATCACCCTTTGCCAGCGCTGCCCAAGCTTCTTTCTACTGTAAGAAGAGTAAGAAACGACAGGGAAGATTAAGTGGCCGTAACGATTAGGGTTAATAGATGAAGAAGAAGAAGAAATGATTGTGTTTGGAAAATTAGAATTGAAGGAAGTGGAGAAAGCCAGAGGAGTCATCTTCTTCGGATTGGGTCTGTTCTTATTTTCACCCTTTTATTGTTGGTGGGATTTCCTAGTCATTTATTGCCTTTTTATTATCCCAAACATACAAAGATCAGATAACGCTTGCTTTGGTCGGTATCTTATAGGAGGATTTGAATTGAAATTTAGATTGCAGCTACACAGGTGGGAGGAGCGGATCAGAAATGAGAGGTGGAAAGAGTTTGTTTGTATACTTGTTATGACTCGACATTTGTCCGACCATACAAATGTTCTTATATATCCTTGTTTTTCTGAATCAGCAAACAAACTGGATCGGATAGGGATGAAATATCTGAGAGTAAGGATGTACACATATCAACAGAACGCCGAGCGGGTGCGGGTGCGGGAGCGAGAGTGCGACAGCGTCAAACTTGAAAATAAGTTCTGGTCTAGAGCGTCTACAAAGCGTCGTATCAATTGGTTCGATTTAAATCGAAAACTGAACAAATGAAACCAAAAAAAGTCGTTTGGTTTGGTTTATTTTTTTTTTCGTTTGATTATGATTTAGAAAACAAAAAATCGAATCAGTTCGGTTTGATTTTTGGTTAAGGCTTTGACTAAACTGAACTGAACTGAAAAAACCAAAGTAGGTTATTTATATATATATTTATATGTATATTTTATATAGAAAATAGTATTAATTTTGTCAAACGGAACCGAAAAAATGAATTTTTCGGTTTCTATTTCGGTTTGGTTCGATTTTCGGTTTTACTAATTATAGTTCAGTTTGGTTTTTGGTTTTCTAAATTGGTTTTTATTTTGGTTTGGTTTGGTTTTCGGTTTAGTGTAATGTGATTCTGTTTGGTTTAGGTTTGACCACTAAACCGAACCAAACGGACTGGACTACACCCCTAATGTACACCAAGTCACCAAAACGCCGAGCAGGTGCAGGTATGGGAGCGAAAGCCAGAGCGAGAGCGTCAAACTTGAAAATAACTTGTGATCCAGAACGCCTACCGAGCGCCTATATATATATACAAATTGTACTTAATGTATAAAGATATTTTTATTTTTATTTTTATGCTCAACCACATATATAAGAGAAGAGTTAGTCTATAGTACCAACATTTTCTCATCTGCATAGAAAAAAACTTTATCTGAGCATCATTTTTTTACAAAAAACCACCTTTTTTAATATTTTTTTCAAAATAAAACTCATATTTTTTTTTTATATTTTTATAAAAACTCCAAAACTTTTACAAGAAAACCCAAATTTTTTAATCGTTTTTTCATAATAAAATCGATATATTTTTATAAATCCCCAAAATTTTAAAAGAAAACCCCGTTTCTTTTACGTTTTTAATATAATCCGTGGATTTGAAAAGTCAAGTCCGTGGATTAGGGATGTTCTCACACTCAAAACGTGGATTTGCGTTCTAAGCGCCATAATGCCTCCCACTTCGCACAAATTGTGTGACTTAGGATATACATGCGGGCAGCCTGCGCGTGCCCGCCTCAATTTGGCCCACAATGTGCGCGCGCCTGATAGGCCTATCAATGGGTCGGATTCGGATCAAATTTTATTATATTGAATTCGATCCAATAACAAAATCCAAAGATTTGAGTCCGATTTGATATTCGACGGATCATGTATTACATGATCTGAGTTATTGGATCGGATTCGGATCATGATCCGATCTGTTGACAAGCCTAATGCTTGGGCACAACACAGCACGACACATGTGATGTCGTGTTCAAGCATAAAATTAGTCCGTGTCGTGATGGGCCTGGGTTCCTAGGCCTGTGGCTCGGCCCAACACAACCCGGGTTGAGGCACGGACATGGCTACGGCCCAGGCACGAGCACGGCCTTGGCCTCGGCACGGCCTTGGCCTCGGCAGGGAACAGAACGAGCCCAGTGTCACGCCCCAAAATCCAGATCACATCAAAAGGCGTACAATCTGAATCTCTGACATGCAACCTCAAGATCCAATTCCTAAGAAGCCGCTAGGACACTGATTCCTTTACACAATGGGCACGGCGGAGTTAGATCACCTAGTTCAGAATAATACTACAACCGTAGACTTAACTCCTAGAAATACGAGTTAACAAAAACTTTATATTGAATAATAATCAAGAGTAAGGACACCATGACATAATCAAAACTAACAAGTCTAAATATAAAACTTATTAACATAATAACATAATCCCAGTGACTTAAGACAATCCAAAACTAAGTTTACAATACCAAAGGTAAATTAATGTCTAACAACATACAACCAATAGACATAACTCTAATAATCCAAACTAGTTTGTAAGGGTTACTTTGTAATTAACAAAAATATAAGAGTTCATTTAAAATTTTAGAAAGTTAGCTACAGAAATGACTTTGACTCATTCTAATTGGTGGGTTGTATTATAGGAAACTAAGTGTAACACACACAATTTATAATCTCATAAGTTAAAACGTGTGGTTGGGATTTCGTAGGAACAATTAAGTTAATTTAATGGTTGAGATTAAAATAAAGGAATACTTATCTAAATAGGATTAAGTTAGATAAGGACAATGATTAGTTTATCTAGAACTATGAAAATTTAATCTAAATGTTAGAATTAGTCTAATCTAATCTAAGGGCTGAAATTTAACATATTATCCTAAACTAATTACACTCCTAGACTAAGTGAAACTCTATAGAATTTCTATATAAACAATAGAGTTGGAAGTTTAGATCTAATAATTAAAAGAAGCTGAATTGCTATAGCCCTAAAGCTGGGGATTGCTGGAGATCAATGAAGAAGAAGAAGAAGATAAGAAGAAGGTGTTCATCTCAACACCAACTCAAAATCCAAGGTAAGTATTTGGATTAATCTATTTTTTCTATATGAGCTAGGTGCATATGTCATTTTCAGTGAGTATGACATAGAAGATCTCTTTCTTCTAATCTTTCTTATTGGACAACATGATAAAAATACTATTTTTTTTGGGTTTAAATAACATGCCAAGATCAAGGTGAGTTTGTATCATTGAATGTGATTAAATGAAAGAATGTTTAAATCTATTAAAAATATATATTCCTTGTTCAGATCATACCTTTGATCGTTAGGATTCCAACTGTCACGCCCCAAATCCAAGATATAAGATCTCGAGGATTCCAATGAAATGACCTTCGGATCCACCACGAGGAAACGGATATCCAGTCATATAATTAACCCAATCCTAGTTAAATCAGAGTCTCAACCATATAATCAACAGCGGAAGTCTTACATAAATTTTAAACCAATAGCTCAACCAAAATACGGCGAGTTACAACCCACAAAACAAAGTAAACATAATCTGAAATAACATCTGTTACATGTTCTGCCCACTCTGGGTCAAACCAAAGTAATAAGAACTGAATAAAGTAAAGCATCATAGTCCTTAAAACCAAGCATCTCAAACACAAAGTCTTATCTTCAGCCAGCCAGATCAGACAAACTGATTTCCTGTAGAGTTAAGGGTCAGCAGAAACCTAGTAGAGAAAACCAACGAAACTACAACAATTACTTTTATGCATGCATAAAAATACAATTCATTCATGCATTTCAATCACCACATAATAACGTAGTCATATGTCTATCATACTTATCATCATACTAGAACCCACATAATAAGTATATATATCACAGTCATCATATGCACTATCTTTTCACATGGAAAACCATACATCAATCATATCACATCAAGTTAATTGTTCACAAAACCTATAGTCCCACTATGTCAATACTACCCACATGATCCCATCATGTCTACACAGACTCTACATAGTCCCACTATGTTCCACAACCGAATAAACATACACATGGTCCCACTATGTAACACAAACAAACACAGGTATCATACCAATCACATAGTCTCACTATGTTCACAAACAAACACCACATAGTCCCACCATGCTACTGCCAATGACTACATGGTCTCACCATGCTACGACCAATGCGACCCAATCACAAGCACAGACAAGTCAAGAAAGTCACAATGAAAATGCACCACAATCAACTCAATCAACATGTGCAATGCAATGCAAGTCTATGATGCAATTATGAAGTGAGATGAAGTGAAGTGCAATCCAATGCGGGGGTAATCAGGCATATTCCAATCACGTGCTCAATCCAACTCACGACCATACGACCCATCCTTTTAGGGACTTGCACCCACGGTAGAAGCTACCATTCTTATTCCTTAAGAGACTTGCACTCACAGTGGAATACACCAGTAACAACCATTCTTTTAGGGACTTTCACCCATGGAGGAAGCCACCTATACCATTCCTTTAAGGACATGCACCCAAGGTGGAAACACACCTGTATCAGTAACCCATTCTTTTAGGGACTTGTACCCACGGAGGAATGCCACCATTCTTATTCCTTAACAGACTTGCACTCACAATGGAATACATCAGTAGACCAACATTCCTTTAGGGACTTTTGCCCATGGTGGAAGCTCACCTTTAACCAGACCTTTCCTTTTGGGACTTTCACCCACGGTGGAAATACACATGTACAAACCTTTCCTTTAGGGACTTTCACCCATGGTGGAATACACCCATACCATGCATTTCCTTTAGAAACTTTCACCCATGATGGAAATACACCTATCCAAGATCATAATTCAAATTATACATGTTACGAACCAACCCAAAAATTTAAAATTTTCGGATTAAGTTGCGACCTTCACCCCATATCGCTATGGAGGTGGATCATCATGGTCAAAACATAAGTGGAACATCTAATAATGTTCTAGTAAGATATAAGTAACTAATATTACATCATTTGAATCTGAAAAATTCTAAGAAAAGTATGTCTAATTCTAGACTAAAGTTAACATGCTATCAGAGTGCTATTCCCAACTCGGTCTCTCATCGACCAAGCTCTACGAACTGAAAAGTCTGCCTAGACCTCAAACTCCTCAGCAGCTGCCACGACTCATGAGCCTGAAATGTTGGTTGCTAAAAAACATGACCTACACGAGCCAATAAGTACATAAATTCATGAATATATAAGGTATAATCCTAGAGTCTAAACATTTACAATATTCCAAGTTCAAGAAATAAAGAAAGCGCAATAGTGCAAGATGCTTGTGGTAAATTAATTATTACTGCATGTTGTGCACCAAAATACAATCATCACCACGGTGATCTAATAAATAGTCTAATATGGAATGCAAATGCATCAGCAAATGCAATGTAAATGCAACTCTGTCTGAGTGTCAATATAACCTATTTCCTCCTGATCCCGCCTCTATTTCGGGGTGTCCCAGTAATATGAATGCACCCCAAGATGTCTCAGCAACCTGAATGCATCCCTCGTGTATACGGTATATGGAAATAGAGCTATTCTACGGATATCGCGCATTTTTAAGGGTTTCAACCTAGGAGGCACAATTCCCCCACTTATTTTTTATTAGTGCTCTGTAGATCGAGGCTTGCAGCCACCTGCGGATCCCTCAGGAAAACATGATCATCTAACCAAACTACAGAGGTCCTTTTATCTTTTCTTTGTTCATGGCACAGAGCCCTCGGGCCAAGAGAAAGTCTATTGGGTTAGCTATACCCTCAACTAAATCCAGTCAGTCCCTCCCAAGATGTGAAATTCACATCACTCATTTCCAGTCACAAGACCCAACCTTGAGGTCTTGGAATACAAGATCACACTCTTG
>JAUPMG010310753.1:0-16243 GCA_031762675.1 Pachysandra terminalis
CAACCGATCTGCAGACTGGATTAGGAAAAGAGCAACACAGAAGCTAGAGAGAGCTTGAATTTGGGGTGCAATGTAGTCGGATCGAAATGCCAACCACACGACATAAACAGTATGGATCCAGCCTTGGATCTCAGAGGTCTGTGGGATGTGCAAATTAGAGCTATTGAAGTAATGCCAGCCATTAAAGTGGGCAACCACGTCAAAGGCCAGAACTACCAAGGATAACACTAAGAAGCCTCGAATTATTCTGAACAACAACTTCCCTTTACCCAACTTCTCACTCTCCATAGCCACTCCCTGCCCAAAGATGAGCCTTTTCTTGATAGCCCCAAGCAATGCCCACAAGACAGTAGCAAGCCAGGTGACACAACCGACGGCTCGATGAGCCTTAAGAAGCAAAACCCAAGTGAATTGCTTTGCATTCTTTCCCCGGTCCTTCTCGACTGGCCGAAATGCAGCATCGGGACCATCGATTTCTACAACAGAGTAGTTGGGGTTCTCCATGGTCACTACCACTGGAGTTCCCTTTCGGGTTTCCTTTGCCCACCAATAAGAGAAATCAAAGCTTGGAGGAGCCATCCTCTACTTGATTAGATTCACAGCAGAAGAAAAGAAAAAAGCGTGAAATGTAACTCAAAACCCAAGAAACAAACACCTAAGCCCTCAAAATGCCCAAGAAATCTATACAAAAACAGATCAAGAAATAAATAGACACAAACAACCTATCTCAAATCCAACTACAGAAAACCAAACCCCCAACTCAAATACTCAAATCCCATTTTAACTCTCAACAACCCAAACCCAATGAATGCAACAAGGAAAAGCAGGAAAGGAGATGATGAGGGTTCTCTCCTTCTACTGCAAGAGCTCTGCAAGCTACCCAACATGGGAAACCACCATTATGGAGAAAGGTATCTGTAGTTGTAAAGACCTAAGCCATGTGGGTATTATTCAATAAATCCAAACAAACAGAACCCACCTTTTAACTTTTTCTAAATATTACCATGGGGGGTGGATTGGATAGGAAGGATAGATTCTGTCAAAAATAATTATTTGGAAAAAAATATAAAATCATAAACCAAAACCCACTAGGAAGAACTTCCAGGTTAGGGTTGGATTTTATGGAGATTTCAAGTGGCAGAACATAAGAAGCTGAGCCAGAAATAATCACATATTAAAATAACTTAACAAAATAAAATAATAATTAAAAAAAAAAAGTAAATGGATTAAGAGGAATAGTTACAGAAATGCAGATCCCAATTCCCAACTGGCCTCAATCTTCTCCAAATCTTCTCTTCCATTGCAGCAAACTTCCCTAAATATGGCTAGGATTCTTCAAACCAGCCCATTCTCTCAGACTGTTAGAAAAATATATTGCAGACTACAGAATTATACAGTAAAAAGTGTATTATAAAAACACAAAACACAGAATTATGGAAACACAAAATTATAAAAAAAAGACAAAGAAAGAAACTTTCTTTTTTTCATTAAATAATACATATAAGAATATTCCTTTTACTTTCTTTAACTGACTAAAATGAAAAAGAGAGTAAAAGTAAAAGAAAAGAGGAAAAACAGAGCTAGTTATGATGTCCAATTAAGGCACATCTACATAAAATAGCACATACATGATGTATATAAGCAAAAAAAATAAAATAAATAAAGCAAAATGACAAAAGTACCACCAAAAGTGAACTATAAGAGGGGTAGTTTGGTCTTATCTCTTTGTTAATTAATTTTGAATTTAATTAAGTACCACTAAGTCTTATAAAGGGTACTTTTGATTAATGAAAGATGGTTCTACAAATGAAATTATTTTGTAATTAATGATTGGAAAGTGAATGCAGAAATGCTTTGTGAGCCATTAATAAGCACACCTTTGAAGAACCAACCAGCTTGATTTTCTCATATTTGGTCCTAAAAAGAATGTATTAATAATAAAAACGTTTTATAAGTTAAAAAGAAGAATTAAGAGCATATTCCTCGGCAATTCATCGGCAGCTTCCACCGTGTTAAGGAGAGAACGGGACAAAAATAATTATAAAAAGAAAGGGGGTGTGAAGGTGTTTCAGTGTACCTAAGTAGAAGTTTGAGGTGAATCTATACCCTTTTATCTAAGGGCATATCCGAATAAAAATTGATGGTTGTTATTTCATTGAATAAAATTTGGACAATGGCAAAGTATAGGGTCTGGTGTTCTTTTTTTTTTTTTTTCAGATAATCGGGGTGTCCGGCCAGCTTGCGCGCACCATGACTAATCTCTGGGGCCTGAAGTTAATGACCGGATAAGCCTCCAGTGGCCCCAAGTGAAACGGCCCCTTGCAGAAATCGAATCCTAAACTTGGTACTTCATGAGGCACCAGCTGCAAGTGATCATTGGGGCAACTCACTGATTTTAGGGTCTAGTGTTGCACACATTTTTAAGCATCAAATTTAGCCATGTCACCGCCTTCTGGATCGGTGATATCGGCCAATCCAGATCTGATCCAAAAAAGTTGGATTGTCCTTAAAAAAAAATGGATCGGCTGGATCGGTCACCAGACCGGCGATACCGGTTGTTGGACCGGCGTAACCGGTCGTCAGGACTGGCCAATATCGAACCGGTCCAGACCGATACCTGTTGCATCGTTCGTTTTATAAATTTAAAAAAAAAAAAAAAATTGGATCGGTCCGATCCAGTCACTCGACCTGTTCGAGTCGGTATCAATTGGACTAGTCCAATCCAAAGCCACTTGATACAATAGTTGTATTGTGGTTTAGAATCTGACCGTCTCTGACCTATCTCGATACGGGCCGACCGATCTGAACGGGATCGATCCGATCCTTGAAACCATGTTGGGACTCATGGGGCGGGTTAAATGAGTCCACCTATCGTTATTGGGTCGGATTTAGTATACCAAATCGGATTTAGCTTACTAAACGAATATATGACCCCATCGATTTAGTAGTGGGTGTGGTATCGGATGGATTCTTATAGGTTTGTCAAGACCCACTCGGACCCGTCACGTTGCAAACCTAACAGACCAACCATTGACAGTTTCATTAAATAAATTAAATGCATAAAAAATAGTATAACCAATTTATTTTATTTTATTTTTTTCATTTGGTATTTTAATATTCTATTTAATGACTAAAAAACTTCTGTGAAATACTAAAAAATATGAAATAATATGATTAAAACTCATCTAACAAGTAGGCTCTTTAACAATTGTTGCATTCAATACCTGACAATTGAAGGACACGAGGCTGACCCTCAACCTTGTACCATTGAAAAGACATAACTACCCTCAAGAGGTAGTTATAGTTACAGAGGATCTACTCCTTATGTATATTGTCACCATTTCATCCTTTTCATGGTAGGGGTGGCAATGGGTTTGGGTCGGGTTGTATTGAGAGTTTATACTTGTGGGTCTCAACCTGATTCCAAACCCACCCATTTATTAAACAGGATAGAGATGGGTAACCCGAACGTAATTATAAAAGAACCTAAAACCCTAACCTATCCAGTTAATTCGTTAACTCTTTTTTAATTTACAAAACTATTAAAATGACAAATAATCACATTATATTATTATTATAAATTATAAATGATAAATAACCACATTGTATTATACAAATTATAAATGATAAATAACCCTGAACCGAATCCATTTACTGGCGGGCAAAAAATCCCAACCCTAATCAGTCAAAAAAGCCGAAAACATAAACTCTAATCCGTTCAAAATATTAGGGTGGTTCGAGTGGGTTGATAGATTGGATTAAATTTCCGTTCAAAATATTAGGGTGGTTCGAGTGGGTTGATAGATTGGATCAAATTTTACATTCGTTAAGCTCTGTTTGTTTTGGTGGAAAAGTGGGAAAAGAAAAAAATATCAGAAAAATAATATAACATAAACTATAAACTACAGAGCAATGGCCGAGAGAGAGAGAGAGAGAGTAGAACGGTGACTATAGAGAACTTTATTGCAGTAGAGAAAGATGAGAGAGAGGGGGGAGAGAAGGAATAAATGGTGATTATAGAAAGAGGGGAAGAGTGAGTAATTGCATGATGAGCGAGAAAATGGTGATTGTAGTGTGTGTGAGAGAGAGAGAGAGAGAGTTGAGAATCAGGTGAAGAAGAATCATATTTCACATTTTTCGGAAGCGACAAAAATAACTTCGGGTAGATTTTCTCGAAAGTTGTTTTCCTGAATTTTTTTTATATTCATTAATGTTTTTCCATAATTTATGATTTTTCGTTAAAACAAGCATCGAAAAATTTAAGAAAATATTTTCTTTTCTATTGTTTTTCAGTGATTCAAACTGAGACTTAGGCTGTGTTTGACATAGAGAATTAACGGTGAAATTGGGGTTGAGAATTGGAATTTGGGTTGAGAATTTCAATTATGTTGTTTGAAGGCATATAAAGAATTGGATTTAGGATTCTAGTTCCAATTCCGTAGAATTCATTTATAAGGTAAATTGGGTTTTATCATTTATCACTTGCTCCCTTGTTTTTGTAATTTCGGACCAAAGAATTGCAAGAGCACGACTCTCTCTCATTCTCTCACTTTCAATTCGATTCTAAAAGAAAAAAAAAATTAAAGATAATTAAAGTAAAAATAAAGTAAAATAACAATAAAATTAAAATAAAATAAAATAGAAGAAAATAAAAATAACAATGAAAAATAGAAATAGAAATAAAATAAAAATAAAAATAAATTAAAAAGAAAAAGAAAAATAAAATAAAATAATACAAAAATTCAAAATAAAATAAATATCGTTATTTTATTTTCTTTATGATTATTTTATTTTTTCTTTTATTCTATTTATTTCTATTTCTATTTTACTTTTGTTTTTTTTTTCTTTTTTCCTTCAACATGTTTTAATAATATTAGTTTATTTTAATTTTAATAATATCGATAGACAACATGTTTGATAAAATTTCTCAACAACTCAGTTTACCAATGCTCAATTTATTTTAAGTCAATCAAACAACATATTTACAATTCTAAGGTTTTCTAATTTAGTAAGTTATAATTCTCAATTTTAGAATTCGATAGGCCAATTTCAAATCCTTGTGTCAAACACTCCCTTTGTGTAAATTCCATGTTAGAAGATGAAACATAGCAAAGCCACTTTTTCCTTGCAGCATCTTTTTATGAAAAAGATAGATATACTAAACTGAACCTATAAAACTTGCAATATCCTTTTACAGTGCATGACAAAGGAAATCAAGTGGGTCTTCAACCCAGGCTAGATAATCATCCATATTCATTTGTAAATTTTGTTCAATTCTGTCTCAAATTATGGACCACGTTGCACTAATGGGCCTTTCATATTTTGGTCTATCTTATAAGATTTTTCTCCTATTCTTAAGTAGACTTTTCTGATTTGAAAGTTTCATACTTTGTATTTTGCTTTTTCATGAAATTTCCAACTTTTTTCCATTATTTCAATTTGTATTTGTAGGAAGGTTAGTACCAAATTGGAAAACCATATATTCTTCCTTGTGTATATAAAAGAATTGAAACTTGTTAAGTTGGAGAAACAAAGGAGAGTGTGATAGTGTCACAGTGTTGGGGTTGTCTGGGGTTGCCTTTCACACACGTCCCGCCGCCATTCTCAGTCCAGTTGTGGCGTGGCGTGATGTGTCATTATACATAACGTTTCCACGCCCCCGTCTACATTTATTTTTGATCTTTTTAAACTGTTTCCTCATTAATTATCATATAGCCGTGTTAATTGGTTTATAGCCTTTTTAAACAGTAATTATTTCTTGGCCAAATAAGGGAAGTTTTAGGCCCTTAGTCGAGCGTTGCATGCTCCATAAATCAGACCTGTGAAGAGATTTCTTAGATACGAAAAAACTCTTCTACTTTGTCTTTTTGTTTTTGAACTCTCTGTTTTTGAGAATTATTGCTGGGAATTCTAATAAGTTCAAGACTCCAGTACTGTCTGTGCATGTACTACTAAGTCTAGGTCGTTGTATCCTAGAGATCGATCGTCAGTAGCCATCTTCACTAAGAAATATCCTAGTAGGGTGAAATCGATTCTTAAAGACAACGGATTCTTTTGTGCCTCAATCATCACTAACTAGATAAGTTCTATGTTTTAAGGTTATTTCAGATCTGATCGTTGTTGCTGTGTTACTGTTACTGAGAATATCAACACATATTTAATCATGTGAGTATTTGTTTGGATTTTTATATTCGGTTTATTTACTAGTTCTATTAATTAATTAGTGCATTGTTATCAATATTTTTCTAACAATCTTTAGAATCGATATCAACACTAATAATCAATCAGATGGGTACTTTATCAGACTTGTCCAAACTAGAAGGGAAACACTACTGTAGATGGTCTGAAAAAATTTTATTTCTCTTATAGACCATCAATGTGGCATATGCTCTGTTCACCGATAGGGTTTCTGATGATACTTTGGAACATGCTCGTTCTATTGATGCATCTGTGTTTGATAAGAATGATCATATCTATCGTGATCATATTTTGAATACTCTGTCAAATTCTTTGTTTGATATTTACTGCACTTATAAGATTGCTAGAGAGGTTTAGGATGCACTGAAAAAATATATGTTACAGAAGATGCTGGTAGTAAGAAATATGTGGTTGGACGATTTTTGGAATTTAATATGATAAATGAAAAACCAGTTAAGGATCAGGTACACGAGTATATGAATCTTATGCATGAGATAATCACTGATGGAATGGTGATTGATGAGACTTTCTAGGCAGTAGCTCTTATAGAAAAACTGTCACCATCATGGAAAGACTACAAGAACTCTCCAAAAACATAAGAAGAAACATCTATCTTTAGAAGACAGTATTGTTCACATACGTATAGAAGAGACCAACCGTTTGAAAGACATGGAATATATCTCTCATGAATTTTCCATCAAGGCTAATGTTGCAGAGATCAAAAATCCAGAAAAGTCATAGAAGCCAAAGTTTTGAAAACGGTTCAATAAGAAATCGTATTCCAAAGACTTGAGGTTTAAGAAGAATGATAAAATTCAGAAGAAGAAAAAAGGACCATGCTTATTGGGACATGTGGTTGTTGAGTGCTGGGAAAGGAAAGAGCAAGACCATCGTAATAACAAACCTCATACCAACCTTGCTGAAACAGATGTGATTGTTGCAGTTTTTTTTTTAGGTTAACCTTGTTAGTAATGTGAAGTTTTGGGTAGTGGACACTGGGGCTACCAGACACATCTGCACTGACATGAGTCTATTTACCACCTATGAGATGGTGGGCGATGGAGAGCATGTCTTCGTGGTTGAAAAAGGAAAGGTCTTCCTCAAGCTGGCTTCTGGAAAGACCATTGCCTTATCTGATGCACTCCATGTTTCTAATATGTGTTGGAACCTTGTATCTGGGTCATTGCTTAATAAAGCAGGAGTTAAGTTATTCTTTGAGAGTGACAATTTTTTTCTGAATAAGAATGGGTAATTTATAAGAAAAGGTTTTTGTTTTGAGGGTCTCTTTGTACTTGATGCTTCTTTTTAAAACATAAAAAAAGCTAGTATTTCTTCTGCTTATATTGTTGAATCTCTTGATATGTGGTATGCTAGACTAGGTCGTGTAAATGTTGCTTCCAAAAAAGTATGAAACAATTATGTTTAATTCTAAACTTAATATAATCTAAATTCTCTAAATGTGAAGTATGTGCTGAAACCAGGTATGCTAAGAAACCTTTTAAATCAACTGAAAGAAACTTATCCTAGGAGATTTTAAAAACTACATGAGTAGAGGAGGTAAAAGATATTACATAGCCTTTGTAGACGACTTCTCTAGATATACCAAAGTATACCTCTTAAGAAGTAAATATGAAGCCTTTGAAGTATTCATAAAATACAAACTAGAAGTTGAAAATCAATTAGATAAAAGAATTACAAAGAGTTAGGTCAGATAGAGGTGGAAAATAAAAAACTAATCCTTATAAAGGGTTTTGTGAACAAAATAGAATCATTCAAGAAGTAGTTGCACCCTATTCACCTGAACAAAATGGTATAGCGAAAAGAAAGAACCGAACATTAAAAGAAATGATGAATGCAATGTTAAAAAGTTTGGGGCTACCCTCCAACATGTGAGTGGATCCCAATCTCTTTGTTTGCTACATACTTAATAGAGTTCCACATAACAAAAGTGAGAAAACACCTTATGAACTTTGGAAAGTTCTTACACCAAACTGAAATACTTAAAAGTGTGGGGGTTTCTGGCTAAGGTCGGACTACCTGATATTAAAAAGAGAAAAATCGGACCAAAAAATTATGATTGTGTTTTATAGGATATGCATAAAATAGTGCTGCATATAGGTTTCTGGTTTTAAAATCTATAAATAATGTATTAGATGTAAATACTATACTAGAAGTTAGGGATGCTAAGTTCTTTGAACTTATATTTTCTTTGAAGAAAACAAATGAAAAAAGTTCACAACAAACTGAATCTAAAACATTAAGTAAAAATTTAAATAATGAAAATAATTTAGACCAAGAACCTAGGCGTAGTAAAAGAGCAAGAACTGAAAACAGCTTTGGTCTAGATTTTGTGATAGCCTTTCTAACAGAGGAAGATCTGAAATCATATAAGGATGCTGTCACCTTTGTTGATGAAACCTTTTGGAAGGATGTAATTAATAGTGAATTAGATTCAATTCTATCAAACCATACTTGGGAACTTGTGAATCTTCCTAGAGGGTGTAAAACTATTGGGTGTAGGTTTCTGTTTAAAAAGAAACTAAAACCAGATGGATCCATAAATAAATTTAAGGCTAGGTTCGTAGCCAAGGGATACACTCAAAAAGAAGGGATCGATTCTTTGATACATATTCACTTGTTACCAGAATAACAACAATAAGAGTATTATTTGTTATAGAAACCATTCATAAACTGGTAGTACATCAGATGGATGTTAAAACAACATTTTTGAATGTGATTTAGAAGAAAAAAATTATATGGATCACCCTGAGAGATTTGTAGTTCTCAGACAAGAACATAAAGTATGTGAACTTGTTAAATCATTGTATGGGCTAAAACAAGCCATGGTTTCAAGGATCGGGCGATACCGGTCTGGACCGGGACCAGATCATATCGGTCCGGTTCCAACCCGCAATACAAAGGAAGTATCGCTGGGTCATGGACCGGCGGCCTGAAGACCGGTTACGGCGGTCCGACGACCGGTCCCCCCGGTACTTCCGATCCGGCGACCGGTCCCGCCGGTTTGACGACCGATTCAACCGGTCTAGTGCCGGTCTGAAATTTTTTTCAAATTTTTTTTTCCTGTACCCGATCCGGACCGGAACCGGACGGGATCGGTCTAGCGACCGGTTCTGGTCCTTAAAACCTTGAAAACAAGCACCAAAATAGTGGCATAACAAATTTGATAAAATTCTAATATCTCATGGATATGTGATCAATGATTCTGATAGATGTGTGTACAGTAAATTTATTAATAACGTTGGTGTCATTGTTTGCTTGTATGTTGATGATATGTTGATTTTCGGATCTAACTTAGAGACAGTAAAAACTAATAAGTTATTTCTATCGTATAAATTTGACATGAAAGATTTAGGACAAGCTAATGTAATCCTAGGGATCAAAATCATTAGGAGTAGTGGAAATTCTATGTTGACTCAATCTCATTATACAGAGAAAGTCCTTAGGAAATTTAATCATTATGATTGTGACCCACTAAAAGTACCTTATGACCCTAGTATTCACTTCTTTAAGAATAGAGGAGTCGGTGTATCACAGTCAGAATATGCTAAGATCATAGGTTGTGTGATGTTCTTAATGAATTGTACTCGTCCAGACATAGCGTATGTTGAGATCAAACTTAGTAGATCCATAATCCTGGACGAGATCATTAGACTGCCATAACCAAACTTCTTAGGTACTTGCGAGGTACCATGGATCTAGGAATAAACTATAGTGGATATCCAGTTGTACTTGAAGGATACTGTGATGGTGAATGGGTATCAGATAATGATGAGACAAACTACACTAGAGGTTATGTATTCACTCTAGGAAGTGGAGTTGTTTCCTAGATGTCGTCTAAACAAATTTGTAATGCAAGATCCACAATGGAATCTAATTTTATAGCCTTAGAGATGGCATGAGGAGAAGCTGAGTGGTTAAGGAACCTCTTAGCAAATGTACCTTTATGGACCAAACCGGTTCCATCTGTATCTCTTCAATTTGACTTGCAAGCTGCAATAGCCATAGCTAAAAATAAAATCTATAATGAAAAGAAAGGACATATACATAATATTTTCAGGAAGCCTATAAGTAGTGGAGTCATTGAAATTGAGTATGTAAGGCAAGAGAAGAACTTAGCAGATCCTCTGACCAAACGATTTTCTCGAATGGTAGTCCAAGAGACATCGATGGGGATGGGACTTGAGCCCGATGAGTGAGTTTGTTGTGATGGCAACCCAACTTATGTGAATGGAGATCTCAAGAATTAGGTTCAATAGATAAAAACAAGTCAGAGAGCGACTTAGAGTAAGCACTATCATTAGGAGTTTTAACTCTTTGTCCCTCCCTATAATGTAAATAGTGCTAATTGTGAAATGTGTGAAGATGAGTCACCGACTCTTAATGGACTTATATCCTTTTTTGGCTGGTGTGCTTTATTGCAGTACACACTTGATGGGTTCACCTATGTGAGTGTGGAAGTGGGGCCGCTTCCTATGAGAATTGGGCTCGTTCTATAGAGCACTCATGAAAATCTAGGTAGGGAGCATGGCCGAAATGTACCAAACCGAGAAATTGTCAGAATATTGAATGAGATGTGTGTGATAAATCTACTTGATTCACAATTGGATGTTAGGTTCAAGAATTTATTCACCTAATATCCGTGGATCATGACTTATCAACACTAAATATTCTTCATTCAAGTCCACAAGACATCGACATCATTGCATCTCGTTCTTGCCCAATTTTTATAATATTCTTATTTAATTATTTAATTCTACAATTTGTTCCATGTGGGGGATTTTTGGATTGTGTCGTAAATTGTGGACCACAATATGCTAGTGGGATTTTCATATTTGGGCTTATCTTATAAGATTTTTGACCTATTCTTAAGTTGTATTTTCTGATTTGAAAGTTTCATACTTTGTCTTTTTCTTTTTCATGAAATTTCAAACTTCCCTCAATTATTTCAATTTGAAAAACCATCTATTCTTCCTTGTGTGTGTGTGTTTGTGTGTGTGTCTGTCTATATAAGGATTGAAACTTGTTGAGTTGGAAACCCAACAAAGGAGAGTGTGATAATGTGACAATGATGGGGTTGTCCTGGATTGCCTTTCACACGTGGACTGTTGTCCGTCCGGTTGGTCGTGTTGTGATGTAGTGTTTCATTATATATAAGGTTTCCACACCCCTACATACATTTATTTTTTATCTTTCTGAATTGTTTCTTTATTAATTATCATACAGTCATTTTAATTGGATTATAGTTGTTTTTAAACGGTAATTATTTCCTAGTCAAATGAGAGAAGTTTTAGGCCCACTAAGGGACACGTCTCTTAGTGGAGCATTACAAACTCTCTATAAATTGAGACCTATGAGGAGACTTCATAGATACAAAAACAATCTTCTACTTTTCATTTTGTTTTTTAACTCTCTGTTTTTTGAGGATTATTGTTGGGCATTCTGACAAGTTCGACACTCCAGTATTTTGTGTGCACATAATACTGAGTCTAGGTCGTTGTATCCTAGAGATCAATCGCTAGTAGCTATATGCACTAAGAAATATCCGAGTGGGGCGAAATCGAATCTTAAGGACAGCGGATTCTTTTGTGCATTGATCATCACTAACCAGATAAGTTCTATGTTTTAAGGTTATTACAGATCTGGTCATTATTGTTGTTACTGAGAATGTCATCACATATTCAATCCTATGAGTATTTGTTTGGATTTTTATATTCAATTTATTTGCTAGTTCTGTTAATTAATCAATGCATTGTTATCAATATTTTTTTAACAAATTCGGCTAAAATATGAGCTCCACAAGGTCAAAATTTCTTAACTTTCTTATCAACATAAAATATATCTTCCAATAAAAATACTCAAATTTGAAAATTTTGTTAAGGTATCGTTCAGTTGTTGAATAAGCTCATGCAAAAAACAATCATTTGATGAACAAGATCAATTCTGAACTTACTACCTCTATGGCAACGAAGGCTTCGATATGTTTTGCATCGATATTAAGGTATATTCTTTTAGAAAGTGCAGCAATGAAATGGCCTTTGAAATCTCATATGAAAACTCCGACTCTAGTTCCTTTTCCTTCTTTAAACATTGCCCCATCCACATTGTTGAGGAGACATGAAAGAACATTGAATCACTACTTTCTCATGAATTGATTGAAATTCATATATCTTGAGCCACCAACAACTGATTTTTGTTGAATCCAAGAACGAAATGATCATTTCGAGCTTTCCAAATAGCCTAACATGTAATAACAAATGACAAGCGCCGAATGTTGCACATTCAAGCCCCTTAACTTGCATACTTTACTCTCTTAGTTTCTTTGTAATTTAATGCTTTGCATTATTTTTGTGTTCTAAACATTTTCAGGTTTTTAGGAAAAGTACAAGTAAATGAATTCAAATCCAAACACAGCCTTACAGAAAAGAGGTGGAGATACCAAGAAGAGGAGAGGAGGTCGACACCAAGGAAAAAAGGCAAAAAAATGTGAAGACCTTAAAAGTGAAAACAAGAAAGAGTTCGGGGAGAATAGTGCACGACAGTTCTCTTGGAATGGATTTCTCTTCAATAAAGGCAATTTCTAGCACCTCCATGAGCGGCTAATTCATTCGTAGGGTATTGATGTAACCCTTTCCGATTAATGATGGTGTAATTGTATTTTTTATTTTGGGAACTTTATGAGCATGAATGATGATTGTTTAATCTGGAGATTACTTGTAATTGTGTTTAAATGTTTACATTCAATTTTGATAAACGTCTTGTCTGATCTCAGAAAGTTATTTGTCTCTATTGAAATCAACATTCATATTTTCTGTGATTATACGAATGATGGTTTTACAATGATTTTAATTGACACGAAATCAATAGGATCAGATAGACCATGCCTAGGAAGGATGAATTGCTCTACACCGTAGGTTAGCTTAATTTAGGTAGACAATTAATGCTTGCCGAAATATGGGTTATGCTTATTCATTGATTGCGTGTATGCTAATTAAGAAATTTGATAGTTCATACCTAGAGAAAACGGATTGTACCGCATTTTAGAAGTTAGGTGGAGGATCCATGCCTACCGAAGATGGGTTATTCTAATTTCTTAATAAATGTATTTTTCTTGACGACATCGTTGTGTGCTTGACAAACACACACGAGTCATATCACGCATGTTAGTGAAATTCCTATGTTAAATATAGTTTATCATCATTATGAGGTTAGTGGTAAAGTCAATTCCCTATCATCTCTCCATCTTATTTTATTCTTGTTTTTACGTTTTTAATTAGTTTTAACTGCAAAACAAAAATAATCATCATTTTTTAATTTGATTAGAATTATGCTTGAGGACTTAGCAATTGAACCCCACAATCCTTGAAGTTCGACAATGTCACAAACCAACCAAAAAATTCAGTATTTACAGATTAAGTTGCGACCTTCACCCCATATTGCTATGGAGGTAGATCAACAAACATAAGCGAAAGATTTAATAGTTCTAGTAAAATATAATTAACTAATAAGATTATGCTAATCTAGCAAATCTATCAGACGTAAAGTCTAATTCTAAACTATATCATGTGTCTATTAGAGTACCTACCAAATCCGAGTCTTCTCGTGGCATGACTAAGCTTCTGAACCTGAAATATTAAACAACATCTATAAGCTGCAAGCCCGGATGAGTAAACCTTCGATGAAGGGCATTCACTCATGTTCCAGTATTTGAGAAAAGTGCAGATGCGTACAGTTGTGTAATAAGTACAATATGTGTGTGAAGTGTACAGTTGTGTCATACAATAATAATTCTCTCCCATCCTCACAGAGTATTACTCAGTTGTCTATGATCCTACACTACATGCATTGATTTTAACATATGAGAATTTGGCCAAGTGCTTCATACAAATGGCAATGACAATAATATCAACATAGACATGCAATGCAAAAGAAATGTTAAGCTGTCTAAGTTGTGAAATATCGTATGATCCCACGTGATCTCGATCTCTATCCGGGGTGTCCCATCAACCTGAATGCACCCCAGGATGTCCCAGCAACCTGAATTCATCCCCCGTATTAACGGACTAAGGAATAGGATCATTCTATGGGCACCGCATAGTTTAAAGGGTTTTCAACCTAGGAGGCACAATCCCCCCACTTATTTTTTATCACGGGCCATTCAGCCAAGACTTGCAGCCTCCTGCAGTATCTCTCAGGGATTCATACATCTTCATAACCCAACAGAGGGTAATATATATGGCCTAGCTGACTCCCAGTTTACACAAACGTGCGGATCCTTGGGATAGCATACCATCTTCCAAGCTTACACCAACGTGCGAATCCTTGGGCCATATCTCTCCGCAAGACTGATGAGGTTCCCTATGTGGGTTCGCTCTCAGCTTGGTCCGATCATAATGTCCTCTCGTAGGACTAAATGGTCTTCAAGTCAACATCCCAGATGTCAGTCTAAACCCTTTGTGTCATGAGGGGTATATGACCAGGCTATCGCAGCCGGAAAGTCTATACGCAACATTCAATTCACATCATTTATTAATGCAACATTCAATATTTCTTAGGCATATATTCACGTAATCAATCAAATAGGAACAATCCCATAACTAGCTTACTAAGAACAATGAAGTACAGATTCTAACTTACTAATCACTATAGAGTATATATATCTAACTTACTACCTAATACGAAGTATATATCATAACTTACTATGATTATATATGAATATATAACAATTCAAATTCTAACTACAATTCTTTATAAATACTACTAACAGGAAACTAAATACAATACCATTCTATAGTTAACGTTTAAGGTAGGTTGGGCACACTGGCACCAATTCCTCGTCAACACTATTCATTTGGATTCATCCACGTGATCCAATTCATCATATACTTTCATAAGAGGCAACAGGGTGCCTAAACCAATTCCATTTTCATCATATAATTATCAAGGCATCTCATTAAGCCTAAACTCACAATTTAACAAGTAGTGAAGCATTTCGTTATCCAATTGCATCTTAACATGTGTATTATGACAATACTAAGCTAATAGAGAGGTTTTGGGATCATGCATACCTATTGCCCCGAAATCTCCTATTGCTTGGCCAAACTAGGAAGTCTTGATTTCTGGGTTGAGGGGTCGGATTTTACACAAGAGGTCTAACTGACCCGGAAATAGGCTAGACACATGTAACTAATCAAGATACGCGTGCTCCCGTTGGAATCACTCCAATTGGACCTGTGGAGTGGTTCGGCGGGGTCATCGGCGACCTTTCGGTGCGCCTAAGTAGGTGAAAGTGTGTAAAATGAATTGGCACCTCGGGGTTTGGTCCAAATGGGTCTTAATAGACGAGAAGTCAAGTTGGTTTGGTCACTTTATATTTTGGCGACCTCTTAGGCTCGCCTAAGGGAGGCTTAGGTGACCTCTTCGGTGCACCTAAATCCCTTCGGCGACAATTCCAAAGAGCCTTATTTGGTCTTTGAGATTCGGCGAGCTCTTCAGTGCACCGAAGAGTGCGCCGAAGCTGGGGAAAGGTCTGTTGAGACTAAAATTTCACTCGGAGTTAGGTTTTACCCCTAGGAAGGTCTGGTTATGGTCAAATACCATTTACATTTGGTCTTAGGTAGAGATTTAGGGTTTTCCCCCTTTTTCCCTTCACCTAGGGTTTGATTTTACCTCATGCATGTCAAATATAATGGTCTGGTGTTTAGGGTTCCACATACAAAAAATAAAAAGGTCTAAATCCCTAAGAGAAGGAGGGTATTAGACAATCAACCCTTCTCCTAGGTCAAAATACTAAAACACCACTGAAATACACGATCAAAGGAGGTTACTCAACTCGGGGTGTAGCCGCAGGAGTCGAGGTTGAGTTGCAGTGCATTCCGGAACTTGGAAGATCATCCTTGAGCTCCAAATCCCCTTCATGGCTCCAAAATCCCAAGAGAGAGAATAGAGAAAGAGAGAAATTGTGTTTTATGAGTTTAGGGCTCTATTTATAGGCAACCTGTGAATAGTGCCAATACTTAAGGGCAAA
>JAUPMG010310764.1:0-16242 GCA_031762675.1 Pachysandra terminalis
TCTTCAGAGCAAAGACCACCGCGGCCAACTCAAGATCATGAGTAGGGTAGTTACGCTCATGAGTCTTAAGTTGTCGCAATGCGTAAGCTACCACTCTTCTGTCCTGCATGAGAACTGCACCAAGTCCCTGTAAAGACGCATCTGTATACACCTCAAGCTTACGGCCACTGAGCTAACAGAGTTAGAATAAAAGAACTTTAGGACGTAGGTAGTTATCACATAAACTAGACTCAATAATAGAAGGTAATAGTAGGATTCTTTTTTAAAGGTAAGAAAGAATCTTCTTTAGTTTAACTAAATTTTTTTGTTTGTTTTCATATGATTACTGGAGACAAAATAATTAATGGTGGGGCCCACGAGTCTTTGATGACTGGAGTAGAATCGACCCGTAACATATGTGTCGTTGACAAAGTATGCTGGCGAATATACAAATTCTAGTGATATATTGTCACATCCCAAATCTGGAATCTCAATGGAATCCTCATGAATTGGAATTGTAACTCTTACCCCATATCCATATGGGAGTGGTAAACAACATAGACTATAAGCGAAAGTAATTCATTAATTCTAATAAATATTAAATAAAAGTACAATTTGTTTTTATATTGAACTGAAATTAATCTACAATCTAATATATAATCTTCTATGCCCCTTTATTCCCATAGTTGCTCTCTCTGATAGAATTCGTCAAATACTTGAAAAGTATTAATAAACAACAACATCGGATGAGTAAACCTTCAAAACAAGGTATTTACTCATAAACCAATGCTATGAGAAAATAGCTACAATAATGATAATATAATCTGGAAAATAATGGATAATAGTTCATAGATGAACAATAAGCATACCATAACTCATGTTCTCTCCAATCTCACTTTGGTTTGTATCCTAAGGATATCCATGGTCATATTTTCAATAGTTCTATGATGCCTAACTCTATATTATAACATGCAAATCAAGTGTGTCATACACAAGATAATCACAATAACATGCGCAAGAATATGAAATTCAATGCATGTTGTTTTGCATTCGAACAATGTACATTCACACCCAATCCAATCCTAGTCTATTCGAGATGTCATAGTGAACCATCCCTCGTATACACGACCAAGAATAAGAGATTATTCTACGTTCACATAGCAGTCCGACCTAGTGGCCACAATCCCCACGCCTTATTTTTTGATCGTGGAGACATATCCCAGGGCATCACCTATGAACTCTCCCTTGTGAACATACATTACCCGATCTACTAATAGAATTCACTCTTATGATTTGGCTGTTGGGAAGTGCACTCCCTCACCTATCATCTTACCACCAGTCTCTTGAGATACATGTAGTGAACTTGACCCCACTCTTTAATTTAATGATTAAATCCTATTTAATCATCTCTATAGACCATAGGAGTTAAGTGTAAGAGTATTGGTTGAATTGAACTATTTTGCAATTTAGGAGAAATAGTGGGTAACTTATGTAAATTGATGAATTTCAAGAGATTTGGGCTTGAGCCCCAAAGGATGAACTGGAATGGGCTTTGGGCTAGTCGTTTGGCCCATGTTGTAGAGGTAAGGTCACTTTGGTAAATTCAACCAATTAGAAATCAGTTTTGTGTGAGAGGGAAAGTTCCACTAATACATTCACCTTCCTAATAGGATCGTGTGTGAGAAAACTGTCATCTTGGAAGTGCACGATCAAAAAAGAAAGGAGGGAAGAGAAGATCTTTTCTGGTTTTGGCTGAAGAAGGAGAAAGGAGAAAGAAGAAAAGGAGAAGAAAGAAGAAAGGCCAAGGAAGGATAATACTAGAGAAAGTGGTGATTTTCCTTGCTAAAGATTTGCAAAAAAAGTTTGGAAAAGAGGTAGGGATCTTCCAAAGTTTTTTACGGTAGTTATTTTTGTAGGATTGTAATGATTCTTTAGGACTAAGTAGATCTCTTAATCTTGCATGTTGATGTGTGATCAATCCGTGCTTATGTTGATTTTATTCATTGATATGAAGATATAAATTATTTGCTTTGAATCATGAAGTTTAGGTTGGAACTTACATGTAAATCCTAGTTTAAATCTTAGGTTCTGTTCATAATATTATGAATTGATGTTTGGTAATATAATCTATGCTTTGTGTGTAAAAGTGTGAAATTTTGATTGTGAAGGTTGGGCATGAAGCCCTATAAAAATTATAAAAATTATGGGCTGAGAAGACCTGCGACAAGTCGTTCGGTAGCTACCGAGCCGAGCTGCAGAGAGGTCCAAACTCTCTGGCCAAGCTACTGAGGCTCGACAGCTACAGAGCCTTGCTACCAAGACCCTCGGTAGGTATCTTGGTGCTACTGAGCTATCTACCGAGCCCCAATAGGTTCCATTTTTGGTGGACACCTTGGTTATAGTGATATTGAGTTGTGTGTGGTGTTAGTTTTTGTGCAAAATGTGTGTGAGAGATTTTGTGCAACAAAAGGTGCTATTTACCCAGTTTACTGTATGATATGACTAAGTAAGGTATGCTATGAGGTTTGATAAAGTTTTCAGGGTATTATAATATGTTATAAAGTATGATGCATGATGTTAGGATGAATAAAGGTCAAAGCATGTGAGTTAGTTGAGATATGGTGTGTGTGGGTCCTAGATGAGCTCTATGAACTGTGATATATGACATGAACTGTGATGTGTAAAATGAAATGTGATGTATAATATGAATTGTGATGTGTTGAGAGTGATGCTAGATACATTCACTGGAATAAATGTATTGAGAGTGACTCTAGATGAGTTCACTGTGTGATTGTATGTGGGTGGCTTTTCTACCATGAGTATTATCCTCAAAAAGGAAAGATGGTGGTTTTTCTACCTTCGGTATTATTTTCTAAAAGGAAATGGAAAAGGGGTGTCTTTATACCATGGGAATTATCCCCCAAAAGGAAATAGGGTGGCATTTTCTACCTTAGGTCAGAATCCCATAAAAGATATGGATTGAGCACATTCCTAGGACAGAGTTTCCTAGAGGAGATGTGGGATTGAGTTCATAGTTAGGCTTGACCTAACACCCCTTGCATACATTGCATTATTTCATCTCATCATATGCATTGCATCATACCTCATATTGCATTGTATTCCTGTTTGTATGTGTTGTTCATCATCTGTGAGCTCATAGCATTCATCTACATGTATTGCATTGATTGATGTGTGACTATGTGTTTGACTGTGGTGTGCTGGTGACTATGAATTGACTATGGTGTGATGTGTGTTTATTATTGGAATTGTAGTGTGATCTGTGGTTGTGATTGAATTGTGTTGTATGAATGGTATGATGATTGAAAAGGAGAACTGTTACTGTTTAGAAGGTGCCATGAGAGTTAGTAGCCTTGGATGTGGATATGTATCATAACAAAGTTCATCAGTACATGGTATCAATATTATGTGTGTGGCATAACAGAGTTCATGATGATATTATATTTGCTTAAGACAAGCATTATTATGATTGTGATGATGAATGTGTGAAAACAATGACATGACATTAAGATAAATTGTGAATTGCATGAAATAACATGACTTATCATATGAATATGAAAATAGCTGCTATAATTACTTTGGATTTTTCCTATTGAGCCTCCAAGCTCACCCCTATGTTGAAATCGGTGAACCACTGGAATAAGGATGGACTTGGATGGGAGGTTCCTAGCTAGATGGGATCTCAAGACTGTATTGACATGTTACTTTGAACTTGCTTTACTGTTTTGTTTTGACCCCACGATGGCAGGAATGTTTTAATCTTTTATTTTATGGTTGGATTTACATTAGTTGAGCCTAGTTAAAGGTTTAAATTTTATTAGACTTACGCTGTATTTAGTATGCTCTGTTGAACCACGAGTTGATTTATTTGGTTTGGCCGTATCCATGGTTTGGATCAGAAGGTCATTCCCTTGATAATCCTCTAGATCATATATCTCGGATTTAGGGCGTGACAATACATCTCTCACCTTGGGTGAATAAAACACTCAATCCCAATAAGGGAAATTAATCCTAACTGTAATATCATAATACATAATGATACCCAATCTGGTTATTATAATGTGTTAAGATCAACACAGCCATCTCAACAAGGTAGTCACAAGGCAACTCATTGATTCATCCTAGTTACTAATGCAATGAACACAGCAACGTGACAATGATGATCACACACATATATTCAATCATGAAACACACGAGACACATTCTCATGATACTAACTAATATAATGCACATAAGGATACATAGATCTATAACACACATGTATATGATGAATTAGTTATAATTAGATATAAATACATATGGTGAAGATTTATCTTATTTATGAATGGAAGGTATGTACATACAAGTTATCATAAGCTCTTCATGTCATTAGCAAATTACACATAAAACACATTAGGCTACTATATGCACATACAATGCAAATAATCACTAAAAGCACACATATCCATCACAATAACATGTAACATTCTTATATTATGACAATTCATGTTTTGATGTGTTTAACATATTAATCCCTTTCAGGTTTGGTATTTCATACTATGGTCATGGCTTCAATACGTCTAAATATAGGGTATAGGTAGGTCAAATTATGAAATTCAATTCCAAATACCAGTAAACTCTTCCTACATACCTATCTTCACATTGTACAGGTATTCACATGGTCAAACTGGTCAAAGTAGGTTTTGGTTAGGTTTTCGGTTGGGTGTTCAGTTAATCAAAATCTTGGTAAGTGTGCCAAATTTAATAAAATTCAAGATAAAGGTCATTTAAGGTATACTTAGGTTGAATATGGTCTAAAAACACTGTGTCCATGGGCTTTGGTTGGGTTGTTGGTTAGCTGAAATGCTTCGGTTAGCCAACCCGAGAGCAAGGTTTCTCGGTGGATATCTCGGTTAGGTTGCTGGTTAACTGAAGTGCTAACCAAAGCTGGTTTTTGGTCAATTCTGATTGAGACTTCTCCCATAGGTTCTCTATTATGTAATTAGGCTTCGAAATTGGTCTACACCTTCACAAATATTTTTAAAGTTAATCAATACCTTAGTTTGGATTAAAATCCCAGTTTTCTGGTTTCTAGGGTTGTTCTTCATGTTCAGACCTATCTTGTCAATTTAATCAACTTATATTTATGGGTTTTACTTATAGAAACATGGGGAATGAATTTATAAACACACACAAATTCCATCATGATATAACATAAATTTAAGTATTAATACACAAGATTTTGAAAGAAAACTCACTTGTATTGTTGTAGATCATCTTCTTGATGTTTGATTCTTCTAAATTCTGGGTTGGAGCATTCTTCTAATCTCTCTTAATGGTTCCACGAAATCCTCTTGATTCATATGGTTTATTTTACTTAGTTAACTATGATTTTTATAATATTTTAGGAGTTAGAGTTATACTAGGTTTAGTAACTGCTATTTTTGAATTATCTAGACTCCTATGGTAATTATGAGTCCTATTTCTAAATTGATCATTAATTACCCATGAAATTAGATCCTATTAAATTATATTTTAGTTGCTTTGCGCCTTAAGGAACTTAACTAAGCCCATTAAGCCTATTACTAAAGTCCATACTACTGTCTAGTTCCTAATTAACGAATCTGAGTCCATTATTTGTATATTAACACTTAGATGATTAAATTAGTCTATGTTAATTAATATGAACGTATATTTACCTAACTTTATGCTAGATTAAATTATAGTATTATTAAATTACTATTTTACCCTTTGTATTAAATATTTCTTTTCTCGTCCTATTTTTCATGTTCTTACAATCTATCCTCAAATGAATTTGGTCCTTGAAATTAAAAGTCTAGGTGGTCTAATATAATTGATTCCTAATCATACTTATGTTAAATAATAATTAATTAAAAAAAATATTTTTAACCAACAATCCAAATTATGAGGACACACACAATTCAATACAACACTTAATTCATCAAAACAACTAAGTTCAATTAAACAACAAGCAAGGAGTTCGAGTACTTAACTATTACATTCATAAAGAAAACATAATTAGTTCTTGCCATTCCTCAAATGGCTACAACTGGAAGGAAAAGAAAAAATCTAGGAAGTCTAAGAAATCTAAAAGTCATCATCCTGAGGTGCAGGTTCTGGAAGAGTAAAGGTGGTATGGCATCACAACTCTTGCCACATCCGAAAAGATTCTGGAAAAACTAAAAAGTCTTGTCCACACTCTTTTGAAGCTTGGGCATCTCTTGTCTGGTCTTCCGCAGCTCTGTCATTATCTCAGTCCGCATTTCGAAAATGGCTCTCTCCATGGCTACTAGCCTCGCATCCGTGTCCATATTCCATTGTGTACAATGGTGTCGAGGTGGGATGTTGACTCTAGGAGCTGAAGAAGTAGAAGCTCTGGCCTACTGTTCCTGTTGCTGCTCTGGGATGTGGTGTGCTCTTAATATCTGTAAGCTCATTAAATGAAAGTTTGTTTCACCAAACGGTCTACTGGAAGAGTTGTTGCTCTTATGAGGTAGAGTGATACCCCATTGTTGAGCCGCCAATGCAAAGTAAAGAAAACCTGTAATTAAAAAATAAATAAATAAATAAAACTTAAGACAAAATAAAAAGAATAAAATAAAATAAAACTAAACTAGGAACTAATTTGGAAGTCGAATTTTTTAATATAAGTAACCGTACAAACAATCCCCAGCAATGGTGCCAAAAACTTGATGTTTCAAAATGAGAACACCTCGCAAGTGCACGAGTTCGATTGTAGCTCAGCAAATACAAGGGTATCGTACCCAAGGGATTGAGATGGTTAACTTAATTAAACTACTTAACTTCTAATCAGTTCAAGATAAGATTGGTAGATTATTTAAAACTAAGAATTAACTAAATAAAGAAAACTAAATAAAAGTGAGAAGTGTTTGGATAAAGAATGTCAAGGGATTCAAATCCACCACTAACCTCCTAACTACGGGCAATCAACTTAACCTAGAAAGTTTGATAAGTCTGTATTCTAATTGGGTTTTGACTACAAGTCTCACAAATCACAAGAATGATAATGGAGATTAATACCCGACATAATCCATCTTCGATCGGCACAAATTGTATACACTAAACTAGGGTTGTAAATCAACTTGTCTTCTCTAGGCATGGATTATCTAAAAATCAACCTCACATTCCAATAAATACCATTGCATAACCATCACTAACAAGACTACAAGAATTGAAAGTGTTCGAATATTAATTTCTATTAAAATATACTCTAATGAAAGAAATAAATTCTCAAAGGAATTAATTAAATCTATAAGTTCAATTGTTCACAAACAATCCTCTAGATTATGCAATCAATACAAAAGTATCAAAAACACTAAATAAAACTGAAAAAGCCCAAGTTAGTTGGCTACGGTTTCATTGAAACCCTAGAAGGAAGCTTAGCCGCTTATGGATGTCGAGGGAGACGAAGTTCTGATGATCTCCATGGTTGAAGACTTCTTTGTCATTCTTTCTTCCTTCTTCTCCAATTCTCGTTCCAAACTTCACCTGCCGCTCCAAAAACCAAAACTAAACTGCCTTTGTTTTTCCAAGAATGCACCAACCACTTTTTATTCCCAACTCACGATCTCCTCCTCACGCAAACCTCACGATCTCTTCTCTCCATCCTCTATTAGGATCCTTTTCTTTTTTTTCCCTAATCTTTTAGCAAACAATGCCAAAGATACCCTTTTTCAAGACAATGCCAAAGAACGTGACTTCATGACGCATTGGGCTAAACCTGCCTTGGTCAACGGGCTTGGTAGGCGGGCTTGTTCTTCTTATTTCTGATTTTGTTCTTGTTGAGCTTGATCCGACCCGTCCTTAGTCTGAATTTTCTCGAACACTCCAAAACCTACACAATTATAAAACATGCATTAATTAATTCATTTAAACACCACTCAATGACTAATAATCATGAATAATACTCTTAAAGGCGCCAGTGCTACACACTTATCAGTGGAGCACTTGGATCATATAAGAAGTAGGGTCAGTATTATTCCCAGAACGGGGATAGACGTTCCTCACAAAGATACTATGCAAGATCCTATATAAAGGCAGTAGGTTGGAGTAGCTAAGAGCGTTGTCATCCCTCCATTGAGCATTTCTACCACAAAGGAGTTGGGTTACAATTGATCTCTCAGAAACAGGAAGATTGGGCACACTACTAATGGCATTGTTCATCGGTAGGTTCATGATCCTAGAGACAAGTTGAAGAGTAAGGGTGTCACAACCCAATTCTACACTAGCTAGAATCCGGGGACGCAACTCTCATCCCCTCCACAGGAGGTGGCAAACAAGTGAGTAATCAAGAGACAAATCTAAATAATATTTAAATACTAGATGTGTCTTACCAGAATCATTACTAACAGTTACAAAGTTGAAGCTTCTACCCAAGCCCACCAACTATCTATCAGAGTACGAAACAACCTGAAAAACATATCCCAAACATGAGTAAGCTATAAAGCCGCAAGTAAACCCACAATAACCGGGTATTTACTCAGAAACACAAACCAGTAATATAATATGGAATACCTTATAGATTGATTATGATAATTCATAATAGTTTTTGACCTCTATGCCATTATGTTCTACTTTCTCGTGAACCAGTTTATGATTATGGTGATAGGTCATTATATGTATCTATGCAATTCAATTCATAATTCTATTATGAGTCATTGCCTGTATCTGATCAATTCATTTTCTCACGTTTACATGATTCCGCGTGTTGACTAAACTTAACTCTACTGTCATCATCTTATAGTTATCTGCTATGAAGTTTTTTTTTTCATAAAGCGATTGTTATTCAATACCAATACTCTAAACCGTTCTAATATTTTTCATCGGATTAGTCTCTGTTTTAATCACCATTTAGTATCACAACTATCTCCACATAGTTTAGATTCTATGATCTAAAGGACACACCTCTAGCCATAATCGCTAAGTGATTTATGGGAAGCTTATACTACTGTACTCAACACTCATCTAATTATATTCTTGGCCTGCACATCTTTCCACTTGATTTACCACTACAAATTGTAATTAGAGTTCACATAATACATTCTTCTATCTACGTAATACTATCTACAGTGTTCTCATGAATCTAAACTTATTAACTACATTACACAGTTTTATAGTACTCTGAGTTCTACATTAACGTCTACTAGTTACAACTTTAAATATTCACTAACTAACAATTTACTTAATCATAACAATTCATTCAATACACTATACAGTTCTCTCATTCATACTCACTAAAATTGGAAGCATGCACGACAGTCCACTCATAGCTACATACTAATATGATGCAGTATGCTCCATGCTCAATCTCAAGAGAGACAACTCTATAGTTTTCATAATTCACAACACAATCGCAATCACGTGCTATGCATGTACTATTTTTGTCATGAAACTAGATGTTCACGCGCGATCCCAACTGTGCCAACATGCTTCACCCGTAGGGACACATGTACCCATTCGGACTAAGGCCATCAGTGGATTCTGTGTGTACAACACAATTTTAGGGATTTTAAACCCATGGGGAAGTCATGCCCCACCTTCATTTTTATCGGGGACCCACTCCTTCTGTAGGGAGGGATCCAAGGGCATCACGGCAACACATCGTGAACTTCCCTCCGTGACACATCTCAAGTTCATAACACCAAACAGTCAAAGATAATAGATAATTAAACATCTGGGCCTATTGGACATCTCAAGCCCTCACCCTACATCTGGGCCTATTGGACATCTCTGGTCCTCACCCTAGTCGTACCTCTTAAGGCCGTCAATTAAACATTTGGGCGTTATATAGAACTTTCCCATTTGCCACTAAGGGCGGTCATTACTTTAGTTAACCAAGTGTAACTCATTCTAGAGTTCATCCTTAACATGGTCATCCCGACCATAATGTCAATATGCAATACCGATGGTTATTCCAATTGGTCTGAGTTTAATTAAATGTAGTAAATGGAAAACAAGCCATTACAAAATCATCTACATCCAATCAGATCATCATACATCATGGGTTCACACTCCCATGTCCAACATGCTCTAGAGACACTCACAAGTCTCTATACGCATACAACATACCCAAACTTGTCCGCAGACATCACGGTCACAGTATATGCTTATTCATAAATAAAATAAATGAACACAACCATTCACTTTCAAGGACTTACATCATTTCCCTGCCATGAAAAAACTATGTCTTATGCCTATCATCAAGCATAAACATCAAACATAAGTACTTACAATTTATCTCATTACTGTGAATACTACGCATCACGTACTAGTAATCTAGAATGATTGAAGTTATTACTTATAATGCCTTTCGCTGCCATACTTTACATTGAAACATTAGCATGCACACACATGATCATTTACCTTATACCATTACATCTATGAATATCAAATCCGTACTCATATGTTACTTATTTCGTTACAGGTGTTATGCACATTCTTACTTATGTGTGAATTTTGTCACTTATGGATTAGGCCTCGGCCTTATATCTTACTGTTTCTCTTGTACTTGTTCAGAAGTTAATTATAACTTTATCTCATTAATTTGATTTTTCTCATTATATAAAGTTATGTCTATATTTAAGTCAACTAATACCATGAGTGTCACCAGGGTACTTACATGCATAAAGTCCCCCATCTATTCAATAAGTCCAGGTAGATCTCTACTAACCTCAAACCTTACTAACATGTCTTACACTAGTCTCGACGAACTCATACATTCCCCAGGGTTCTGTATCAACCCTAGTCCAAATACAAGTCCACCACACTGCCAAGTGGTGCTAAAAATATGGTGGTGGCATTCAATTCGTGGCCAATCACATCAAACACTAAACCATTACACTATGCATCCTCTGGCTTCCTCTCACTAGGCACAAGGTCTAACTCTCCTATTCGGTCGGGTCAGCAACCAGGTTGGTAGACTGGTCCTTCCTGGTCTCCCAAACACTCACAATCTCATCATTCTTTCGTGGGTCCATCAGTGGAAGTAGTCCATCTTAATCCCCCAAGGTACCCCTCCCAGAATACCTCAAACAAGCCCCGTCGATGGGTCATCGGTGGGTCCTCAGTGAACCGATAGGGTTTAGTCGGTGGGTCTGGTCGGTTGATTGACCCTCACAAAAATGTCAATCAATTCCAGTGGTCGGTGGGTTCGTCGGTGGACCGACTACCCACCGACGGACTTATCGGTGGACTGATGGGGGTTCACTGACGGACCCAAAACGATCTCGGTCAGTGGGTTGGTCGGTGGACCAACCACCTGCCGACGGTCTCCTCGGTGGACTCGTCGGTGGACCGATGGGATCCACTGACAGCCTCCAAGCTACAAAATCTGACCCCTATCGGTGGGTTCATCGGTGGATCGACACCCGCCGACGGCCTCCAAACACACAGGGTAGGTTGTTGTCGGTGGGTTGGTCGGTGGACTAACCCCCCGCCGAGGAACTCGTCGGTGTACCGACGACCTGCTAACAACTCCACTCTCTATATGCTCATTCGGTGGGTTCCATCGGTGGACTGACCACCGGCCGACGAGCGCAATTCTGGTTTTGTTTTTCTGGTCACTCGGGATTTCTTCCAATTGCAACCTAGGTCATTCCAACACTTCAAGTGGGTCCAAAAACACTCTACTAACATTCTTAAACATTTATAGAGCATTCTAATCCATTTACATGATTGAATCAACATATTATTGTTTGGGGGTTAAGGTTATGAACCCTAGATTAGGTTTTTGCCTAAATCTCAGATTTCCAAGTTAATATTACTTATGATGCTTGAAGTAACATTCTATAACATAAATCCTACAACAATAATTACTAGGAAGTTTTACTTACAACCAGTGTTTGGGTTTTTGCCCAAATACCCAAGAGATTGAGAGAATACTCGCCTGAATCGCTGTAGTCGTGTGTTCCTCGTGCTCCATCTCCCATTGATGCACTCCTTAGATTGCCGATGCTCCGAGCTGCTCCATTGCCTTGTCTTGTGAAAATCCCCTCTTTATGCTCTAGGTTTCTCCCTCTCTCTCTTTCTCTCGCAATCTCAGCCAAAACTTTAGGGTTTATGAGACAAAGGGAGTATTTATAGTCTAATCCTAAGTTAAGGTCCTATTTGGTCTGGTCAATTTGGGTTTTCACTTAAATGGTGATTTAACCCAAGTCTCAAGGTATCACAATCTAATTCTAAGTCTAGGGTCTACTCACACCATGTTCTGCTCTTCTCTAGGTCAAACTCACTGGTCCAATCTCGTTCACCTGACAAATGACCAAAATACCCTTTCTAGATTTACGAAATTTTTTGGGTCTTTACAAAGGGTCCAAACATGCCCATAAAGTGAAAAGGTAATACTCATGGAGTCAAAACTAGTGGTTGCGATACTATCGTACATCTCATGAATGGTAGAAAGAAAAGCGGATCCACCCCAAGTCAGAATGGATTCCCAACCTATGGCTTGTAGAGTTTCAAATACTCTATAGGGTGCTATATGGGATAAAAGAAATTTCCTTTCTATAAGCATATTCTTGTTAACAAAAATACTAGGATCATTAGGGTCATTGATATGTGGGTCAAGGGTTTGTTCGGGTTAGGATGGAGAAGAAATGTCATCTTCTTCACATGGGTTAGAATGGGATTCAGATGGAGGTGGTGATGGTGATGGTGGTCTTCAGGAAGTAGAGGCTCTAGTCCTCTTGGTGGGTATTTGGGCTACTGTTTCGGGTCTTACCATGATTAATCTAAGGTTTCTATTAAGAAATTGCTAACAAAATAATGGGTTCAAATCAAATCTGAAAAGTCTTAAAGAAAAACTTATCGGAGAAGAAAATCGCTTGGAATGTAGTAGGTGGAGAAGAAGTTGTAAAAATGCTTGGAATGTTGTAGATGGAGAAGAAGTTGTAAAAACACTAGAGAAAGGTTTGGAGATGGAGTTTAGAGTTGGGGTAGAGAAGAAAATGAAATTAGGGTTTTAAAAATGCTTTATATATTTACCTATTCCAAAAAGGAAAAAATGCTTTATATAGTGTTTCGGTTAATTGCCGACCGACCCTTTGATTAGCCGATAGGTTAACCAACGTGTTAACTGAAGCTGAAAATACAAAATTTAAAATTTATTAAAATCTAACAATTTATTTCATACAATGTCTCGTAAATATTTTGCATCAAATCAATCCAAATTAAAATTTTTTGAATTGATTAGGTGAACACTTAGTATCACCTGGCGTTTGGGCCAGTCCTGGTCGGAATCTAAAATTAATTCACCGGACCCTGGTCCAAATTAAAATCTTGGTGTAATTATATAAAATTTATATAATAAAATATTTAAATAATTTATATACATATAGCTTTAATCTTATTTTTTATAGATCATATTTTAATTCCTATCTATTTTCCAAGGAATTTAATTCAATGTATTTGCAACTACATTGATTTCAATTTCTGCAAAATAGCTAGTATTAGGGTTATAAATATGTTTTCAAAATTTATCAATCAGCAAGTTGTAAGCCTTCGACCATCATGTCATTTAAAATCATTCTAATCTAGTATACGCACCACAGACTACATCTTTATGGTGCAACCTTCAGACTTTTCAGAAATAGTGGTACCCGTATTTCGAATTGTCTATTTGGAATTACTTAATAAAGATGCACACAACAACAATCATTATACCTCACACTCACATCCTACATATCTATTTCCCTTTTCCCTATTATAATTTCTTTATCTTAATGTTTTCATTATTATTTCCTAGTCCTAAGACCTATTCAATTTCCTAATCTTTTATTTAAAATTTATTACAAATTTGGCTCTGATACCACTTTGTCATATCCCAAATATGAAAATTTCAATGGAGTCCCCATGAATTGGAATTGTAACTCTCACCCCATATCCATATGGGAGTGCATAAGCAAAAGTAATTCATTAATTCTAATAAATGTTAAACAAAAGTACAATATGTTTTTATAGTGAATTGAAATTAATCTACAATCTAACATATAATCTTCTATGCCCCTTCTATTCCTATAGTTGCTCTCTTCGATATAATTCGTCCAATACCTAAAAAGTATTAATTAACAACAACATAAGCTAAAAGCTTGGATGAGTAAACCTTCAAAACGAGGTATTTACTCATAAACCAATGCTATGAGAAAATAGCTATAATAATGATAATATAATCTGAAAAATAATGGATAATAGTTCATAAATGAACAATAAGCATACCATGACTCATTCTCTCTCCAATCTCACTTTGGTTTGTATCATAAGGATATCCATGGTCATATTTTCAATAGTTCTGCATTGCCTAACTCTATATGATAACATGCAAATCAAGTGTATCATACACAAGATAATCAGAATAACATGCACAAGAATGTGAAATGCAATGCATGTTGTTTGGTATTTGAAAAGTGTACATTCACACTCGATCCAATCCTAGTCTACTCGAGATGTCATCGTGAACCATCCCTCACATACACGACAAAGAATAAGAGATTATTCTACATGCGCATCACAGTTTCTAGGGCCTCCGACCTAGTGGGCACAATCCCCACGCCTTATTTTCGATCTTATGGACGTATCTCAGGGCATCACCAATGAACTCTCCCTTGTGAACATACATTACTTGATCTACTAACAAAATTCACTCTTATGATTCGGCTATTAGGAAGCGCACTCCCTCACCTAACATCTTACTACAAGTCTATTGAGATACATCTCTCAGCTTGGGTGAATAAAGCACTCAGTCCCAATAAGGGCAATTAATTCTTGATAAGTCATGAATTATTACATACTTACATCCTAATATCATGGCTTTATTAGCACTTCCAGGCTTTTTAATCCCTCATTGTGCATAATTGACAGTAATTCTCCTTTACCATTGTATAACATGCATCTAACTTTATATATCCCATTTTATGCAGGTTTAGAAGCATTTCGGGTAATACAACCTTAATGGGAGATGAAGTAAAATCAAGGAGCAAAACCAAGTTAGATCCTTGAACAACGTGACGAGAAATATGCTGTCACACCCTTGAAGGCAAGAGGAAAAGCCATGTCAAAATCCAGCTCAAGTCCTAACAAAAGAGAAAGCAGAACTGCTGAACTAGCAGTATTGCGCTCGAGCGCAGTTTGCGATCGATCACAACATTGCGCTCGAGCACAGTTCCTCTGCAGCTTTTGTTTTTCTCTCTTCTATGGCTGCCTAAACCTAAGCAAAGGCTAGGGGAAGATCTATTTAATTTTCATTGGATTTAATCGATTTGTTTAATTGTTCATTGGTTTGATTTTCTGTGATGTATGAGTTCTTTTGCAATTGTAATAAGTTAAGTCAAGCTTTTTTTAATTAACGATAGAAATTTCTCATGGTTTCTACAGAAATATAGAACAAAATTAATTTGGTTTTTCTAAATATTTCTCTAGCCATAGCATTAACTACATGCCATGTTCTTGAGTTTTCTTAGTTCAACCGATCAAAACGATTTCAAAGCAATTAATCATGTGAAGTTTTATTCAAGATTACATAGAGTTTCATGCCGGAACATAGATCCGACCCAATGCCCGAGCTACTTTGTCTTCTGATTTAAACCCATCTTTTTAATTAAGCCTTCTAATATTTTTAGAACAAAACCCCATTTTTCTCATCAAATCTGTGACAACCTCCATTCGCTTTGGAAACTGTGCTCTCTGTGGATTCGACCCCGAACTCACCGGGATTAATACTTCTTCGATCTCTTACACTTGGGAGTGCCGAACAAGTTTTTGGCGTCGTTGCCGGGGAGCTACGGTATTTCTCGAAGCGATATTTTTGCAGAACAAGTAAACTGAGGGATTCAACCCTATTGATAACCTCGTTCCATTTTTCCTGTAATTTTTTTTTTAATTTTTCATTTGTTGTGATAGTGATTATTGCATGAGTGGTTGGGTAAGAAACGGAAAAGGCAGGCTAGAGACCATTTGTGATAATGTTTTTGACACACCCGAACCTTCTCTTACATCGTCCATAATGGGTGACGATGCACAGAGTAATCATGATGAGAATAGGAGAACGATGTACGATCTATTACATCCCACCCAAAGCTCCATTTCTTAAGGTATTATGTTTTCACCTACTGCATCCTCATGTGGAATTAAAACAAGGGTTCTTGGCTATACTACTAGATTTTAGGGGTTTGGATAATGAAAACCCCTATGTTCATGTTAGAGCTTTTGAGGAAGTTATTGGTAGTTTCTACG
>JAUPMG010310774.1:0-16242 GCA_031762675.1 Pachysandra terminalis
TATATATATATATATTTTTTTTTTTTAAAACGCTGGAAGGGAGGAGAAGGTTTAACTAGTTGGAAAATGCATTGTTGATTGACTGCTTGGTCAATGTATATATAAGGAATAAAAAGGGGAGAAATATGCATTGAAGTGGAACAAATTATAAAGGAAATATTCTTATAACTAATGGGTATCATGACCTCACTTAGTGGGGATAAGGTAAACCCCGGATACAGGACCCCACCCACAGGGTAAACCTAAGTTGATAAAGACTAAGTTCTTTAAATTATTTTTACTATTGGTAAATGAGCAAGATAATATAAGCAAGTTAAAACTACCATAATGAATTACAAAAGACCACATTTGTAATAAACTGTTCACGAAAAAGGTCTCAAACACTACCCAATCTAAGCAAAAAGAGAGTTTTTTTATAACAAAAAGAGAGTTGGATGCTAAAGAAAGTAGCTAAAACAAATAGGGTTCCTAAACCATTCTTATTACCTTTTTCCCCACTAGCGTTACTAAGTCTACTTCAAGTAAAATTTTAGTGTGAGGATATATATTCGCAAGCGAAAGAGTTAAGACCATGGAAACATTATGAAGCTTTGATGAATCACATGACCTGGTAACAGGGCGGAGCCAGGAATCTATTTTAGAGGGTCAAGATTTGATTTATTGTCAGTGATTTTTCAAGTCAATTAACAAAAAAGTTATTTAATACAAATTTCATAAAAGTTTTTTTTTATTGATAAAATTAAGATAATTGTAAGTTTTACATTTGTCCCCTTCGAGTCTTCGAGAACATTTCGTCTGGTTTTTTGTCTGAACGATTTGTTGTACCCCATGTTGAAATACTTGTATCTTAATGCATTATAACTGGGTACAAGCATTTCAGCACAGAGTACAAACATTTCAACACGTGGTGCAACAAACTGTCCAGGGTCGTAGAGCAAAGGAAATGCTCTCTGAGTCTTCATGCTATGTATCCGTTGCACAATTATATTATATTATATATATACATTGAAAGAGAGAAAGATAAATATGTGTGTTCCTAAAAAAAAAGAGATAAATATGCGTGTATGAGAGAGAGAGAGAGAGAGAGAGAGAGAGAGAGAGAGAAAAGTCGGAAGTTGTAGGCATTTGTTTTTATAAAAAAAGAATGATTGAAAGCATAAAAAATATGTGTGTTATAAAATGAAGGATGAAAACATAAAAAAATAAAATTGTTTAAAGGGGCAATAGAAAATATTTAGGGAAGGACCAAATCCACCCGTGCTTGGTAGAACCAAATCCACATAAAGGACTCTCCCTCTTTGGTCATCACGTGTAGTGACCTGGATCATTTCTATACACGTGGCACACACTCACACTATACACGTGCCACCTATCACATGTTTTATGTGATAATGATTGGCTTGTATATTAATTTAGTATGTTCGATGTTAATTTGTATTTAACTATGTTTGGCGTGTGGTGTGTGTATGCTTGTGTGACACACTTTGACGGTAACCAAACGCAGCCTAAGTGATTATGTGGGTTTTGCTAGTTTGTTGGGTTCATTAGGGTGAACCATGGTTGGACCGGAGAACCAAGTGTTTTGATTAATAGAGGTGAGGGCTAGCCTTGCTCTTGAAGTCTGTTTGGGAGTATAGATTATTGTAAAGAGTTTTCTTTTGGAGAGAGAAAGCTTGGGTTTGCGAAGAGAGGATAAGGAGGCTTGGAGGCTAGGTGTTCTTCTTCTTCCTTGCGTACATCGTCGTTACTGAGATTTGCTTGCTAAGGTAAGGGATTTTAACCTCTTACATCTTCTCCCTCTACCTTTTTCTTCTTCTTCAATGGTTTTAAAATACATGGAGAGGGTGGGATTTTCATTTATATAGGTGAACTATAGCTATTGATTTTGACCTTGCGATTCAGTTCATGAAAGGGAAGAGTGAGAGATAGAGCCCGTGATAGAAATATGCTACAGAAAACAGCAATGAAGAGCGGGTTGCTTGGAAAGTTGAGTGAGAAAGAGAGGCTGAGAGCATGAAATAAAGAGAGCTGCTACAGGTGGGTGTTTGCAGGTTAAGAGGTGCCACCGGAATGGGTTTTTTTAGATGGTTATGGTGGGTTGGAGTGGGGAATGGAGTTTGAAGAGGGGGATCGATGAAAGAAATGAGAAGTTGCTTCAGTTGATGCGATGGCAATGGGATTCGAATGAGTTGTTTTGGGGTGATTGCAGGTTGAGTATGGGTGCTGCAGTTGGTGGTGTTGTAGCAGGCGTTGAAGAGGTGAAGTGATAGGAGGAGGTTTTCTGTAGCAACCGTTTGGTACGAAGGTGGGTCGCGTTTCAGATTGAGAGGGGTTGGCCGATGGATGCACGATCTCCTTTGCCTTTTTCTTCCTCTCTCCCATTGTTCTCCACCACTTTTTATAGCCATGGTGAGTATTATTTTTTTTAATTTAGATGGTTGTACTGCAGAACTTTTTTTTTTTTTTTTTAATTTTTGGTGGGAGGTGGACTTACATTGATCCAGTTTCTCTTGATGCAAGTTTTATATTTCTAAGTATTTTCTTATGGCTTTCAATGTAAAGTACAAAAAAAGTATTAAGGTCTCAAGTTGTTAAGTTTGCTTGAATTAGATATATGGTATAATTTTATGTTCCTCCAATATGAGATTAATGAGCTTTTCTCCTTTCTATAAACTATTTGGATTCTATTAGTGGTTCCTTTCCTATCCTGTGTATCATATGTTGTGGCAGCATAGTAGGGGGTTGGAGAAAACAGGGGATCAGAGGGCTGTTAGCTACGTATTTTGAGCTTGCTATTAGTTGATGAAAGGGAAGAGTGAGAGAAAGAGGTCGTGATAGAAATCTGCTACAGAAAACAGCAATGAAGAAGGGGTTGCTTGGAAGGCTGAGTGAGAAAGAGAGGATGAGAACAAAATATAAAGAGAGCTGCTGTAGGTGGTTGTTTGCAGATGAAGAGATGCTACTGGACTGGGTTTTTTTTATGGTTATAGTGGGTTGTATGGTTTTTGGGTGTCAGATTGGAGTGGGAATTCAATTGATGCGATGGCAATGGGATTTGGATGAGGGAGATGAGAAGTTGCTTCAGTTGATGCGATGGCAATGGGATTCAGATTAGGTTTTTTGGGGTAATTGCAGGTGGAGTATGGGTGCTGCAATGGGTGGTGTTGTAGCATGCATTGAAAGATGAAGTAATGGGAGGAGGTGTGCTGCAGCAACCGTTTGGTTCGAAGGTCGGTCGCGTTTCAGATTGAAAGGCGTTGGTCGATGGATTCACGATCTCCTCTGCCTTTTTCCTCAGATTTTTCTTCCTCTCGCCCATTGATCTCCACTTTTATAGCCATGGATAGCTAAGATTGTCGGGGATCGATCATCTCTCTTCTCTAATCCCTTTCTCTTTCTATTCCTCTTCTCTCTCTTATCCTACAGAAGGAGAGGAATAATTTCTTTGAAACTCTTCCCTCTCCTTCTATGAATTAATATTTTTAATTATTTTAATGTTTACTTATTTTTTTAATTAATTAAATTTTTTTTTTGTTTTCTTTTTTTATTTTTTCTATTTACCCGTGCGTGCACGGGTCTCTTTATAGTTTTATACTAAAACAAACGGAGTGGTGATCATACCTTTGATTTTTAAATTTCTTTTTATTTTTATTTTAGACTTAATATTTGTACCTATTATATTTGTTCTCTTTATATCAGTTGGGAACCGAAAAAAAAACAATTATATGAGCTGGGTTCAGTCCAAAGGTCTTAGGGTTGAGTATGGGCTCAACATGGTTTAGACCCAATAAGATACATACTGAGCTTAGTCCAAACTGACCTAGGTCTGACCCAACCCGCTGTTGTCCTTCCTTACTCCTAATAGTTTTTGTCTTAACAGGAAGAAGAAGACAAGATACCAAAAGGGTATCGCCATGGCTGGTGTTGCTTCACCCAACCCCTTCGTTCTTCAAAGATTCCAACTATCTCTCCCATCTTCGCAGTGTATGCGATTCTGTAGAAGCTCTCTCCAATCGCGGAACAGAATTCGTGTCTTTTCAAGGATAGCTTGCCAGATGAATCTTGACCCAGATGATTCCCCAACTAAGGTTTGTCATTTTAAGCCCTTTTTTTTTATGTCTTTTACTTATAAAAAATGTAATCCGTACTTTTCTATCGTTTAGAATCAATGGAAGTTGCATTAATCCATAACTATTGGATTATTTATTTTTTTATTGATGGAACTTATATTTTGATTGGTTGCAAATGGTTGAAAACATGAGTCTTCTATGTTCTTTTGAAGATTCGAGGAATACTTACTTAGTTCCTGTGAAGACACAGTTCATCTTTTGTTATTTTGATTCATAAAGTCACCGAATATTGTTGGTTCTTGTATGTTATGAGGCATAGGTTAGTTTTGTTAGATTGGGTTTTATGTTATTTATTTATTTTTTTGCATTCTAGAAGTATGATTTGGTGCCGCTTATTGTTTTGGGTGTTCATGAGAAAGAGTAGGTATTTATAGTTCCTTTTTATTGCAAGAACCAGATTTAGTGCATTGCCAGTCTCTTACCCAGATAAAGGTGGATGGTAGTGTTAAGTTGGCAGCTGCTGTAACACTTTGCTAATCAAAAGAAGAAACAAAAAGATCAATAAAATACCAATTCTGTTTGTTCTTAATTGAGTCTAGACAGAACCATGTTATTTTGTATTGCTTTAACAATTGATTAAAGACGGGTTGAAAATGAGCGTTTCTTCTAGTTTGTTTGAAGCTTTAGATGAATAATTTCATTTATAAGAAGTTGTAGGTTGGATAAATGCATCCCATATATGTACAAGAAAGAGATTTTAGCTGTTGTATTTTTTAGTGGTGTTAAAGCACCACCTAGGCGTTTGGTTCACCTTTGGCGGACACTATGGTTAGGCTTGTCAATAATTGAAACCATGATCCGAATCCGATAACTTTGGATTTGGTATAAGGTTTATGATCTGAGATTTGAATAAAAGTGATCCGATCTGTTTCCTAATCGGATTGAATTCGGATATTCCCCTATTCGACTCCTAATCGAATCGAATTCGGATATACTGCTATCCAATCCGATTTATTTATATATTACATATTCAAAATATAAAAAATATAAAATGCTAAAGTGCTAAACCTATACGAATCTTATTTTTTTTTAATAATAATTAATTTTTTTCTTTGATAATTAACTGCACTTTATATTAATCATCAGAATGAAATTACAAAAGATACAAATTTACAAGTAGACAAAAACCAAAAACCACAAACCGACTACACCATAAAAACATAATGTAAAGTAAAATCAGTACAGAAACCTAAAACCAAAACGTTATTGAGATCAGATCATATTCTATCCAAATCACCATCAAAATCTGCACCAGCCACTAAAGAATTCCTGTCCAGTCTACCTCTAGCCAAAAAGTCCGCGATGCCATTTGCTGAACGCAGAATATGATGAAAAGAAATCTTCATGCCACAACACAAATGCTTAGCAAGACGAATAGGGTGAAGAAAACGCCAAGGAGGCAGACTACCCTCATTCATCCAAGATGTAACTGAGAAGGAACCCCCCCTCCATAGTCAAACTATCCAAATTCATTTTCCTAGCCTCTTCCAAACCAACCACCAAAGCCCAAACCTCTGCCCTATTCGAGTCCCCCTCTCCAATAGGACCCGAATATGCATGAACCATCTTCCCATTCGAATCTCTAAACACCCCGCCAATCTCGGATCTCCCTGGGTTACCAATAGAAGACCCATCAAAATTCATTTTGGCAAAACCAACCTGCGGGGCAGACCACTTCTGATTCTTCACCAAACGAATCGGCAAGGAATACAAAAGAATATCCTAGTCTCTAACAATCATTTCCTTAAAATATCCTTAAATTCAGGCATGACCGAAGCCCAGGAAGCCACCGTACTCACCACCTTGTCAATAATCGATGAATGACTCCTCTCCACATCCTCAAATATTCGCCTATTGTGCTCTCATATAGTTCAAAAATAGCAAAAACCACCAAATCCATCATAATCTTTGCTCTCTCACCCATACCATAATACCTCCATTGAGTTGCCATCAAAGAAATCTTTTCAGGCATTACCCACTCCACTCCTAGTCTTTGATTGAAATATGTCCAAACTCTCGTAACAAAACTGCAATGAAGAAAAAGATGTCTCCCCTTGTCTCTTGCACATAAAACAAATATGTAGAGAAATAACAAGATTGCCTCTTCTCTTTTGCAGCAAATCACAAGTATTGATTCTATATAAAATGGCCGTCCATACAAAAAGCCTAACTCGAGGAGGGACTCGCGGTTTCCACAATTTTGAAGGAACAAATGGAGCAGAATTCTGATTTTTCTCTTTACACAATACTTGAAAGAAAGACTTAGTTGAGAAAATACCTTTAGATTCAAGGGACCAAACTTTAACATCAGAAACATCGGGATTGGTGAAAACATCTAACACCCCCTCAACAAGGCTACCGAACTCCCCAATTTCCTGCAAGTTCAGATCCCTTATGAACTCAAAAGTCCAGGACAAACCGGACTTGGACCATGAAAGAACATCCGACACCAAAACATTTATCAACCTAACCACCAAATACAAACTGTGAAACCAATCCATCAAACTTGACTCCCCCACCCAAAGATCCTGCCAAAACGTAATACGACATCCATTGCCCACCCCAAACCTCAGATATGGATACAATTGGGACGCAAGGGTGGAAACTGCCTTCCAAGGGCTATGACTGAATATCCTTGCAGAATGGCGAATCTTCCCCCCATTATTAGAAACCCCATATTTTCTTACTAAAATCTGGTACTATAAAGCATCATTATCCATACTAAACCTCCACAACCGGTTACTGAGAAGAGCCGAATTATAGAACATAATATTCCCCAGCTTAAGGCCTCCAGCCTCCTTATTCTTACACACTGTCGCCCAGTTCATCAAGTGATCCTTCCTTTGATTGCCCCCTCCTTCCAACAAAGAGTCTCTCTGAAGCTTTTCCATAACTTTAATAACCTTCTTTGGATCCCGAAACAACGATGAATAGTAGGTAGGAATATTATCCAAAGCAAACTTAATCAGATTAACTTTCCCCCCTAAGGACAAATAATTCCTCTTCCAGGATGCTATTCTATTCTCCATCTTTTCAATAACAGGGTCCCAAAAAGAAACACATTTAGCACTACCACCCAGTGGCAGGCCCAGATACTTCATAGGAAGTTCAACCGCTCTACACCCAAGATAATCAACAAACTACTGTACCCTTTAGACTCCATATGAAAAGCAAAATACTAGATTTCTCCAGATTCACTCTAAGGCCAGACACCTCGAAACATCTCAAAATAGCTTTTATCCAATACGCCCGTTCCTCAGAATCTTCAAAAAATAACACCGTATCGTCTGCATACTGTAAATGAGACACTGACACCCCATCAGTTCCCACCAAAAAACCCCTATTAAGATCCATCTGCTCTGCTACTACTAAGAAACGACTCAACACATCCCCAACTAGAGTGAAAAGAAAAGGAAAAAGATGATCCTCTTGAGGTAGATGTCTAGAAGACACCACATGACCCCCCCAATTAACAAGGAAAGAAAAAAGACACATTCCTAATGCATCCATTAATCCACCTCCTCCACCTGTGTCCAAAACCCTTCCACCTAAGAACCGAATCAAGAAACCCCCACTCGACCCTATCATACGCCTTCTCCCAATCCAACTTGCACATAATTTCAGGCCTCCCTCTTCTAATCCTATCCTCAACCACCTAATTAGCTATCAGAACACTGGCCAAAATCTTCCTTCCTTCAATAAATGCTGATTGATTCTTACTAACGATTCCCCCAATAACTCTTTTAAGTCTTTCAGCCAACACTTTAGAAATAATCTTATGAAGACTAGTTACCGAGCTAATCGCCCAAAAATCCTTGAGTTCTTTTGCCCCCGCTTTCTTTGCAATAAGCACCAAAAAAGTCTCATTAGTGATTTTATTAATAAGCCCATTTTGAAAGAATTCCTCAAAAACCTGCGTCAGATCCCCTTTAATCAAATCCCACATATCCTGATAAAAAGTCATAGAAAAACCATCCGGCCTAGTGCGTTCTCCTGATCCAAACCCATAATGACCGCCTTCACCTCTTCCTCACGGAAAGGAACTTCCAACTCCCCCATCTATTGATTCGAAAGAACGGGACCCAGGATGCATGCCGAATCAAACAGAAGATCCTGATCTGACGAATATAACTTTCCTTAAAAATCATTTAAAGCCTCCACAATCCCCCCATACTATCAACTATTTCCCCTTCCACCAAAATACTATCAATATTATTCACCTTATCTCTCCCATTAGCAACTTTGTGAAAAAACCTAGTGTTACCATCACCCTCTTTAAACCACGTAACCCTAGGCTTTTGCCTCCAACTGATTTCCTCCTGTTTGAGAATAAGATCCACCTCACTCTGCCTGATTTTCCTCGACTCTCTTTCAACCTCAGTAAGAGCCCTTTGCTGTTCCCTAAGATCAATGGCCTCAATCTCATCAAAAGAAAGTTTCTTACGGAAAGACAGATCACCAAAAATTCCCCTATTCCAAACCATTATTTTACTCAAAACTTTCAAGAAACACATGAAAGAGAAACCTGCCCACCTAGACCTAACACATTCCTTCTCCGTCCACCACACAACCACCCTTTCCCAAAAGATTTATAAGTAAGCCGCATGTTCTCAAATCTAAAAGGACTAGGACCACAAATCCCAATTTCAGATGACACCAAGTTAGGCCAATGATTAGAAGTGGACCTTGTAAGAATCTTCTGAGACATGGACGGAAATGAGCATCCCAATCTGCCGAAGCAAGACATCTATCTAGTCTACAACACAAAGCATTTTCCTGTAAATTTGACCAAGTATACCAACCCCCCAACAACGGAGAATCCACCAAAACAAGTTCTCGAATGAAGAAAAACTTCTCATATTACGATTTAACCGAATCATCCTATTTCTCTCACTCCCAAATCGAATCACATTAAAATCCCCAACAAGACACCAAGGCTTTCGGATCTCTACATAAAAAGCTCTATTTTCCTCCCAGAATAACTCCTTAAGCCGATACGCACCTGTAAGAACCCACTCAAAACCATCATCAAGATTTTTGAAAGAAACAGACACAGAAAAAGATCCTACTACAATTTCCCCTCCTTCCACCTTATTTATATCCCACAAAATCAAGATCCCACCCGAAGCCCCGACCGAAGGAAGACAAGCTCATTTAATATTCTGAATTCTCCACATCTTTCTCAACAGCCTTCTACCAAAAGATTGTTTGTTAGGTTCTTGAATTACCATCACCCATGGTTTGTCATTTCTTCATAACTCATTCACTACACTTTTCTTACCTTCACCACTCAATCCCCTAATATTGCAACTTAAAATCTTCATTAAGAACTAGGCTTCGGGCCACCAGAATTCTTGCTTCTATTGTTCCACCTATAGTACTGCAAATTCCACTCCAAATTACACAGTTCTCTTTTCGATGGCGCACTCTCCGTCAAACCCTCCCTTTTTTTCCTAAATCTAGAAACTGCTACTGGGATACCAACCACCTCTCCCGAATAATCAGCAACCTCTAATCTAAAAAGATTAGCTATATCCTCTACTCCTACCCAATCATCAACCAAATCTTCCGAATTAGCCCAAAAATGACCTCCTCTAATAGTACCTTCAGAATAACCACCTACCGAAATACCACCCCTTTCCTCCACCACAACTCTCCCGTCATCCGCTTCATTCGAACCCACAAAACCCCCACTACTATCCACCCCAGAGACAGGTTCCTTCACCAATGGCATATTATATTCCGTACTCGAACTTTGTAAAGGCTGAAACTTTTTAGAATTAATGATAATACTTCTGGTACACGTGTCAGCACCAAACTGGGTAACAAATAATGGGTTTGTAACTAAACCATAATTCAAAGAAATCCCCATACCTCTTAAAGGTGTTACCACTCCTTTATGTGTAGGAAGAACAATAAATTGACACACTGACAATGGAATGAACAAACGCACCGAAGAAATACCTTGAGAATGTATCTGCCCGCAAAATATAGAATCAACACTAGCATAATTCTGAGCAAAAGAGAACGAATTATTCTCCAACAAATTTGAACCATCACATTCTAACAGCTGATAAATGCCTTTCACCTCTTCCTTCAACACAATATTCAATTCTTCAAAGCAAGAAATCGCACCAGAAGGTTTATCCAGAAACCCGATTGCACCACTGTTGCAATCTGATCCTTCAAAAATATTTTTGATCTCTTCCTCCTCATACCCAGTGAATACCAAATCTGTCCTTAACGCTTTCTTCTCCACCAGTTCGCCGTAAAGGTTACAAAACTCCCTTTCTTTTCTCTTCAAAACAGAACCGTTTGCCTGTAACAGGTCCTCCCTTATGGATGAAATCGTGGGTGTTAGGGCAACAACTACCTTACTAACAATTTCCTCCACCTGAAGATTATGATTAACCTGAATACTTTCCGGCAACTCCAGCTCCTTCGATGAGCTCTGTGGTGTGACCTAGGACAGAAGAGCAAAGGAAGACAAAGTTGTTCAAGTATTTAAAAACCTAAAAATATATAAGGCACATGATTTATTGTTTTATGTATAAAAAGCACATGAACAGGATTTTCCCTTCCCTTGCCTATTTAAAAGAGATCGTTTGTCTCTTTATTGTTTAAGTATTATATTATTGTTATTAAATTATTAATTGTTTAAGTATTTAAAGACCTAAAAATATAAAAGATACATAATATAAACTATGAAGTTTTGAATGCACATGATTTTTTAATTATCTAAATTTTTTAAATAAGTTAAAAATAAATATTTAAAATCTAGAAGTATAAATGACTAAAGTGCAAAAGCCAAAAGCTTATCGGATCTTTCTAGATCGGATTCGAATATTCGAGTTCCTAATCGAACTCGAATTCGGATCATGTAATACATGATCTGCCAGATATCGTATCAGATTCGTATATTCGGATTTTGTTAATGGATATCGCAGAATTCGATCCGAATCTGATCCATTAACAGGCCTAACTATGATGCCTTAAATCATACTAAGGTGGATGGTGATTATAAGCCCCCTAGTGGCACCTGGGTGGTATTTGTTCAGGTAAAGCAGTTTTTTTGGATATATATGAAGAAAGAACAAGTCATGTATATTATTTATTCAGTTTATATTAGTAACTTACTAGTTTACGTTTTAAGTGTTTTAGTTATTTTTTTTAATTTTTAATTTTTTTTATTACACTAGAGCTATATCAAAACGTATTATCTTTAGAATTGAAAGAGGGTCATGTGATGGATGTTGAAGAAGAGTAGGTTGATGAAGCAAATGATGACTTTGATAATGGGATGGGATTGCACGAAGAATACCAATATGAAGATCTTGACACTAATGATATTTTATGATCATGATTTTACATTTTGGTATTGAATACATAGACTATCTTTTAGTTTTTATTTTATTTTATTTTATTTTTGATAAATAGGTGTAATGAACTATTTGTTAGTAACTAGCAAGTAAACTATCATCATTTTTTCCCGAAGATTTACTTTTAACATTTTAATACTTTATGGGAATTGTAAATTACGTGATGATGTTTTGGTCGTTGTTTATAACTTTTAATAAATATTTTACATGTCTAGGTTTAAGAAAAATAATAATTTTTTTTTTGTACTCTAGTCATCGCCTAAGCAATTCCTAGACGATTCTTTGCCCAGGGATGCATTCATTGCCTAGACGTCTTGACTACTTTGGTGTTTTTCAATTATCTATGCAATAATTCTTATCTTTGTGTTTGGCAATACATTATGGAATATCTCTTACTTCTGTATGCCATGACATTGGTAATGATGTAATGGCAATAAGCTGAGTAGGTGTCCGAAGTACTTGTCGGTGTCTTTTGCCTATTTTATGCATGATTGGGATATTCTATGATTTGTCAGTAGATCCATGTAATGCTATTGGGGTTGGGATTATTGCTAGGTTTTAGTCTCCTTATTATCTTCATGTATGCACTTGGTGTACATTGGGAAGGGTTTGTTATATGTTTCATTCGCTTACAGTGACTTTTATTTCTGACTAGGCACGTGCATTGCAATTGGGAATTTGAGAGACACGTGGATTTTTGGATTCGTTTTAAGTAAAATTAGAAAAGGAAAAGGATCCTTAAGATTTATTTATTATTCAATAGGCAAAGAAAGTGTCCTTTTCTGGAGAGATTCTAGTCTTTTACTATATCAAAAAGTTTAATCCCTAAGATTTAGTTATTTATTAAATATAAAACTCTACTATTTCCTAATTGGTTTAACAAAATCTCTCTCTAAAGTAAATATAAAAAGAGTTAATCCCTAATATTTAGATATTTAGTAAATCTAAAACTCCAGTATTTTTCTGTTTAAAATGAAATATTTTAAATAGTGCTTGGATAATTACTTGTGTACATGTCCATTTTTCATATAATTAGTTACTGAGTAAAAAAAAATATTGTATCTTTATAATATTTTATCTTTAATATATATTTAAATTTATCTATTAGTAGGTGTAGGAAAGTATCTTCAATCTTTATCAAAACAAATAAAGAAAAGAATATATTTGAATTATTGTCAAACCAATCTGAACCGAGTTGCACCCCTCTGAAGTAGCAAAGATCCTTGATATCCTGTTTGGATGTGTACTTATAGAGACATACACCGTGTCTCCTCTCAAATCTCATATGTTTCCATTTACAAAGGAGAGATAACATCCAACAGTAATAGCAGTAGTTTATTAAATGAGTATACCTAATTATAGTTGTTGAAGACCTGATTTTAATTATCATCGCCAAGATACCACCAAGTCATCTCCAAGACACCAACAAGTCCTCCGTGAATTGTTATATGTAAACATTTGGAGAATAGAAGATATTCAATAGTGTCACCTATAGAAGGAATAGGTCAAAAATATTTGGAGTATGTAGAGAGATTTTAGGAGATAAGAAAGAGAGATTTTAAGGGAACTAATAAAGACAGCCTTTATAAAAAACGTCTTGATCAAAAAAAATTTATTATTATTTTTTCTTTATCTTAGTTATCGAAATATATATATATATATATAACAAGATCAGGTTATAAACTGATAATTTATAATCACGTACATATAGTAGATAATCATCTAAATAATTATAAGGTCCCACAAGTAAATAAAAAATTATAAAAATAAAAGAAATTAAGAGAAACAAATCTAACATGATTCCACTTTGGATTTGTTGAAGAGAGGACGTTAGATTTGTTGGAGAGAGGAGTGAGACCGAAAATAAGATATTAAAAGAGAGAGATTTGGAAGTATTTATACATATATATCAATTGATTTGAACCGTTTCATATTATGACTTTTGAGATATAACGATTGGGATTGCAGCCATTGTATTTGAGTTTGGAGTCTGTAGTTATCCAAATAGAGTAACTAACAAGAATGAGAATTGTTGACACGTGTAATTCCAAGGGTATTTTGGGAAAAATAAATTGGACAAACACTTAAGGCCCTTCGTAGTTGTTAGAGTAGTATATATATATATATATTCAATTACTCTTTATCTATCAAGAAAAAAATAATTATATATAATAATGTGATTTTAGGTTGGCCTTTGGGTGGCGGAAAGTCCTCTCACAAGATGCTTCCTCGCCTTTTATAATTTTACCATTCATAAGAATACTAAAGATTCTCATGTGATCTCATTATATTCTTCTCATATTTTGTGGAATGTTAGTTTCCATAGGGATCTCAACGATAAATATTCTTCCTTTTCTTGACTCTTTGTAGCATTACCATTAATTAGGATTGAGAATTTAAAACTTCTTCATATTTAGCTCCGAAATTATGTAATCTGGGTTCCTCTAATAAAACAATACTATTTCTTCAAATTCCTTGTTTCCTACTGTCTGGAAGGTGTGAAACTCATCTGGGCCTTGTCCCTAATGTTTTGTAACCTGGTCATCTACCAGAGCTTAAAATTTCGTTTGGAAGTTGGCTCTTCATAATGTTTACAATAGCACTTCTACGTGTTTCTAAAGGGAAAAAAAGGCTCTTTGTTCATGCATTTGTATTATTTGCAATAAGGATAACGAGCTTGATTATACATTCAGCAAATAATGGCCAGTGAATCCATAGAAAAATAAATTAATGGTTATAATCTCTTGTCATTGGCATCAAAGAATCCAAAGATTTCAATCCCAACAAAATCTTGAGGATTCAGTAAGAGGTAGCTCATTCTTTTTCTTTATCCTCTTACCCAAATGGAATAGGGTCCTTTGGAGGGACAAATAAAGGTCCATTTTGATGGTTCTTCTCTTGGAATCTTGGCTTCTGAAGTATTGGCTGATCTTTGACTAGTGATGTCACGCACCAAAACCAACTTTCAGGCAAGGATCAACCGCCTCTCGCATCCCTGTTTATACCAGTTGGATGAAGCTATGACCAATCTATGTGCGCATCGTAGTTCTAGGGACTTTCAACCCACAGGACATAATTATCCAATCTATTTATCTTTTTAGAACTCAAATGCATGGATCCCACTTAAGGTAAACCCAAATACATTCACCCTGATAAGCCACATGAAGTTGCAACCTAGCATTCATTTTCATTCATGGTTGACAGATAACCCAAACATAACGGACTCGTACTATAAGGGTCACCTATGTGGAATCAACATAGTTACTGAACCACTACTCAATTCCAATTGCCATGCCTATTAACCCATGACAATCCTATTAGCTAATATTTAACTGTTCGGCATATCCAATGTCTGTACTCGAGTCTTTCACCCTTTCTAACCTAGGGTGACAAGTCCATATATGCATGGCAGTATATTACTAAGATGATCATACTTCATTTCAAAGCATATCAACAATAAACAACATGTAATGCGCTTACCTTGCACATGCATTGCATTCATATGTCATACATATCATGTATATCATCATTGCATTCCTTTATAATTTGTTCGACTTCAATGCATATTTCTTCCCTTTTTATTCTTTATGTATACATTGACCAATCAGTCAATGAACAATGTCTTTCCCAACTGGTTGGACCTTCTCCTCCCTCCCAACGTTTTAAAAGCCATATATATATACACATCATAAGTATATATGAATAGTATTTTAGTATGATTTTTATTGTTAAGACTTCACTTGACATTTAACAAATTATCTTCACCTGAAGCATGGAAGTAGGTTGTTGGCTAATGATACTAATTACACATGGTATGTGGGATGAAGTGAGTCCCTATAAGCTCTTGATTTCAACTACAATTACCTTTGCTTCAAAATTACTTGAAAATCACAGAACTTCTGAATTCTTTTTTCTTGTTGAATGTAATGGTAGCATTTTGGAATTAACAATAAAGGTTCTCAGAACAAGGAGTTGTTTTCATCTAGGGCAACAATAAAGGTTCTTGGAAGGATCCTTGGAATGGTAATGGCTCTTTTGTACAGCATTTCCTGGGGGTTGCAGCAATTGCTTCAAACTTGGATGATTGGGTCAAAGACCACCTAATTAGGCAAGGGGAAGGGTGGGATTGGGATCTGAAGCTAAGTAGAAACATTCAAGATTGGGAAATGGGAGAAGTAGCAAACCTTGGGAGAGATTAGATAAAGTCAAGGTGAAAGAGGGAGAGGATAGTAGACAGTGGAGAGGGAAGGATGGGGAGAAGTTCTCGGTTAAAGCTATGTATGATTCGATGTCTGTTGAGGGTGGGGGGGAAGGTCTGTGGAAACTAATTTGGTATGGCTTTCTTTCTTTGGGTTGCTTCGCAGAATAGGATCTTGTGACAATCTCAAAAGGAGAGGGTGGTCGTGGGCTTCAAGGTGTTGTTTGTGTAAGAAAGAGAAAGAATATATTTCTCACTTGCTTCTCCATTGTGAGGAAACTAGGGTGATATGACTCTCTTTCATTAAAAGATTTACGGTAGATTGGGTACAGCAAGAGCATTTTAAGGACGTACTTAATAGTTGGGGTTGGAAGAAGATAAAGAGGAGCCAAGGGCAGAGGTTGTATTTTATGGAATTTATGTCCGGCTGCAATTATGTGGACTGTTTGGTGCGAAAGAAATCAGAGGATTTTTAACGATCAGGAAAAGGAAACTCATAAGCTGATAGAAGACACTTTACAGTTTTTTTTTTGGG
>JAUPMG010310793.1:0-16242 GCA_031762675.1 Pachysandra terminalis
AAGGTCCTACAGGTCATTGTTCTAAGTCACTTGTGAGATTATGTCCAATTAGTTAGGCTAATTAGGCTTCTAATCTCTCTTAGTCCGGGATCTGGGATCGGGTCGTTACAGGTATCCCTCAGGGATTCATACATCTTCACAACCCAACAGAGGCATAATATGGCCTAGCTATCTCCCAAGCTTACACCAACGTGTGGATTCTTGGGATAGCATACCATCTTCCAAGCTTACACCAACGTGTAGATCCTTGGGAAGTTGTCTCACCTCAAGATTGAAGAGATTCCCTATGTGGGTTTGCTCAATCAGCTTGGTCCGACCAGTGTCCTCTCAATAGACTAATTAGCTTTCATGTCAATATCCCATGTGTCAGTCTAACCCTTGTGTCATGAGGGGTTTAAGACTAGGCCATTACAGCCGGAAGGTCCATATGCAATATTCAATTCACATCCTTAAATTTAATGCAACACTCAATAGTTCATAGGCATATATTCACGAAATCAATCATATGGGCACAGTCCCATAACTAATTTACCAAAAGTATGAAGTACAAAGTCCTACTCACTAATTACGATGATTACACATATATTCATATATATATATATATATATATACTTAACTTATTACTTATTATGACGCATATATCCTAACTTACTAACAGCACATATGATTACATACCGTAGAATTCCTTGCTGTAAGTTTATCTAACCACTGCTAATAGGAAATTAACACAATACCAATACTACCACCAATATTGGGGTAGGTTGGGCACTTTGGCACCAATTACCCATCCATGTTATTCATTTACCATTTAATCACATAATAAGCAACCTAGTGCCTAATCCAATCTCATTTTCATGATATACAACCAAAGGTATCTCAATATGTCTAAATTCACCATTCCACATGTAAAGGAAGCATATCATTATTCAACTATATCCCAACTTCTGTGTTATGATGGTGCTAAGATGATAGGAAGTTTAGAGAGTCATGCTTACCCATTTTCCCAAAACTCTTATTGCTTGGCCCAACTAGTCCGACTAGATTTCTGGGCCGAGGGGTCAGATTTCACACCAGAGGTCTAATTGACTCGGAAATAGGCTAAGCACGTGTAACTATTCAAGATACACGCGCTCCCGTTGGAATCACTCCAATTGAACCTGTGGAGTGGTTCGGCGGGGTGCTCGGTGACCTCTTGGAGCGCCTAAATTGGTGAAAGTATGCCAAATGGTTTGACACAATGGGTTTATTCCAAATGTGTCTTGATAGACGAGAAGTCAAATTGGTTTAGTTACTTTTTCCTTCAGCGACCCTTCGGCGTGCCTAAGGTATGCTTCAGCAACCTACTTCGATGCGCTGAAATTCCTTCAGCGACGATTCCCAAGAGCCCATTTTGGTCTCTGAGATTCGGCGACCACGTCGGTGCGCTGACGAGTGCCTCGAAGCTAGGGAAATGTCTGTTGAACTTGAAATTTAAATGGGAGTTAGGTCTCACTCCCAGGAAGGTTCGTTTATGGTTAAATCTTACTTCTAATGAGTCTTAAGTAGGGATCTAGGGTTTTTCCCTTTCTTCCACTACATTTAGGGTTGGGTTTTACCATCATGCATGTCAAATACATAAGTCTGGTGATAAGGGATCCACATACATCATATATAAGGATTTAAATCCCTAGGAGAAGGTGGGTATGAGGCACAATCACTCCTCCTACGTCCAAACACTATGACACAATCGAAATGCTCATTTAAAGGTGGTTACTGAACTTGGGGCGTGTTCGCCAGGGTCAGATTTGAGTTGCGGCGCATTCTGGAAGTTGGAAGATCCTTCTTGGGCTCCAAGCATGCTCCATGGCTCGAAAATCCCAAGAGAAGAAGGGAGAATTGGTGAATTTGTGTTTTATGAGCTAAATGCTCTATTTATAGAAAATATGTGAATAGTGTTTCACTTAAGAGAAAAATGGGGTTTTGGCTCTATACTTCTCGCCTGGTCGTGTTTGCGGGTCCCGATAGAGGGCTTTTGTTATTGAGGTTAAATTGGATCTTGGGAGTCCACTAGATTAACTAATTAATTTGTTAAATTAATTAGATCTTAATAAATCCCTAATTTATCACTTGGTCCTTCAGTTTGACTTCCTAATTTTTATTTATTTCCTTACTTAACTTAAATTTCTGAGGTCAGGGGTTTAATGGCATAATCCTTAAGCTATTAGTGGATTTTGTTTAATTGACTTTATCATAGGCTTTAGATAAATGGATCTTGAGAACCATAAGACCATACTTACCAGATTTGTTTTGGCCCAAGGTGTGTAAAACTTCTTGCACCAGCAAAATGTTATCATGGATAGATCTCACAGGAACAAACACACTTTGGCTGGGGCTAATGAGTTTAGACACCAATGGTCTCATTTTGTTGACCATAATTTTGATGATCACCTTGTAAATAAAATTGCAAACACTGATTGGTCTAAAGTCAGAAGCCATCCTGGGATTCTCAAATTTCGGGATAAGCGCAATATGATTATGATTAAGGTCATCAGCTAAATAGCCAGTATTGAAAAACTCTTTAATAACCTTAATCATATCAAATTTAACAACATCGCAAAAATTCTTATTAAATACCCCCTGATAATCATCTGGGCCTGGGCCTATAAGCCCGCCCAACTGGTTAATAGCACCCCAGATTTCCTTTTCATACACCGGCCGAAGTAAATTACAATTATCTTCATCGGTGGCAGGAGGTTGAATGAGTCACTTCTTCCACTTGATCTGAGTCTATCACCACAACATTATTACTGTTTTTTATTTCCACGATTAAATTTCTCGACAAAAAAGAAGGGTGTAAGGTATAATTTCAATGGGAGAAAGAGAGAGAAAAGTAAATGATGGGATGAGTGAAAAGAGAAGTCGAAGAAAAAAATAAAATAAAGTAAAAAGGTGAAATTATGACAAACCGCCGTGCTAATGGCAACAGACCAGTTAGTCGTCGAAAACCGGACTCAAGATTTACAAACCCGATCCGTTAGAAGCGATAACCCGCTCCATTATCGTACCTCCTTATCAGCCTACTAAATCAGTACATTGCTTGTAGTAAGCTTCAAGAAGAGTCAAATGACTTGTACGTATTGGGAATACCCTTTTGGACCGATCCGTTAGAAACGATAACCCACTCCATTGTCATACCTACTTGTCAGCCTACTAAATTAGTACATTGCTTGTAGTAAGCTTCAAGAAGAGTCAAATGACTTGTCCGTATTGAGAACACCCTTTTGGAGGGTGTTGAATAAAGGCTAACCATGTAAGATGAGATTCAATCTGTCACTCGTTTCCAACGTTCTAAATTCGTCAATTCTAAAATCAAACCAAACCAAACCAAACCAAACCAAAACCTCTTTCTCTCTCTCTAATGGAAGGAACCTTGTTCCCTAACAGGCCTGGCTTCCCCAGGCCAACAGCAAAAGCAGCAGCACAGTCAACCCCTCTTTTGAAAATCAAACCAAAAAGTATCCCTCTCCCTCCTCAATCATCCTCTTCTCCCCCCTCATTCCCTTTTGATTCTCTCCTCCAACAGCTTCTCCATCTCTCTTCACCTTCTACCACTACCCCAAAACCGAAAACACTCAACAATCCTCAAATTAAAAACCCCCAACTCCGTTTATTGCACATTTCCTCGGATTTCCAGCAGCTGCAGGTCACTCTCAAGAACACCACTTCACTTTCACCTCCCCAATTCGAGACCAAAGATGACGCGGGTCAATCAACCGATGCTTCTCTTGAGTTCCTTTCTGTAAAGGGTAAGTCCATACTATATTCCATTATCAAACACCCCATATCGAGTTTGAACTCTTTCTTTGATTCTGCTAAGTCTGAGTTACTTGATGTTGATCTCATTAGCCTTTTGAAAGGGCTAGAACTGTTGGGTAGTTGGGAAAAATCCCTCTTGATGTTTGAATGGGTTCTTTCGATTTCGAATGATCAAAACACCAAGTTAGATAATCAGGCAATAGAAGTCATGGTTCGGGTTCTTGGTAGAGAATCTCAGCATTCTATTGCATCCAACCTGTTTGATGTTATTCCTATTGAGGAATACTCACTTGACGTCCGAGCTTATACAACTTTGCTACATTCCTATTCAAGGACGGGCAAATATGAGCGCGCGATCGCCCTGTTTGAGCAAATGAAGGAGAAAGGCCTCTTGCCGACTTTGGTCACTTACAATATGATGCTTGATGTTTATGGAATGATGGGTCGGTCTTGGAATAAGATTTTAGGCCTTTTGAATGAGATGAGAAGCGACAGACTTGAATTTGACGAATTCACTTGCAGCACCGTGATATCTACTTGTGGAAGAGAAGGGCTGTTGGAGGAAGCATCGAAGTTCTTTGTTTAATTGAAGTCACAGGGATATGTCCCAGGAACTGTTACTTGTGTTTGGAAAAGTAGGGATTTACTCTGAGGCCATGAGCATTTTAAAGGAAATGGAGGAAAACAACTGTTCACCTGACTCGGTGACATATAATGAAATTATATTAGCATATGTAAGAGCAGGCTTGTGTGAAGAAGGGGTTGCAGTAATAGATATGATGACCAGTAAGGGAATAATGCCAAATGCTGTAACATACATCACTGTAATATATGCCTATGGCAAGGCTGGAAAAGAAGATAAGGCACTAAGTCTTTTCCACGAGATGAAAAGATCGGGTTGTGTTCCTAATGTGTGTACATATAATGTAATCCTTGGGATGCTTGGAAAGAAGTCTCGTTCAGAAGATATGATGGAGATATTGTGTGATATGGAATCAATTGTTTGTTCTCGAAACCAGGTTACATGGAACACAATGCTTTCCTTGTGTGGTAATAAGGGTATGCAGAAGTATGTTAATCGGGTGTTTAGGGAGATGAAGAATTGTGGTTTTAAGTCAGATCGTGATACATTCAATACCTTGATTAGCGCATATGGTCAGTGTGGCACAGGAATTGATGCCTTGAAAATGTATGATGAGATAATTAAAGCTGGATTTAGTCCATGTCTTACAACATACAATGCACTTCTAAATGCACTGGCTAGGAAAGGTGACTGGAAAGTTGCAGAGTCTGTGATTTTAAACATGAAGGGCAAGGACTTCAAGCCTAGTGAAACCTCATATTCATTGATGCTTCAATGTTATGCAAAGGGAGGGCTTGTAGTGAGGATACAGGCAATTGAGAAAGAAGTTTATGACGGCCATATCTTTCCTAGTTGGATGCTCTTGAGAACCCTCTTTCTTGTGAATTTTAAGTGTAGAGCATTGAAAGGTATGGAGAGAGCATTTGAGGAGTTGCTAAAGAATGGGTACAAACCCGATTTGGTTCTTTTCAATTCCATGCTTTCGATCTATGACAAGAACAGGATGTACGATCGTGCCCATGAGATGCTGCATCTGATCCGTGAGAATGGGTAGCAGCCGGATCTTGTTACCTACAATAGCTTGATGGACATGTATGCAAGAGGTGGAGATTGTTGCAAAGCAGAAGAGGTACTCAAGCAACTACAAAAAGCTGGTGGAAAACCAGACCAGTTGTATCATACAATACTGTGATCAAAGGGTTTTGCAGGCAACGGCTCATGCAGGATGCTCTAAGAATTCTCTCAGAGATGACAGTAAAGGGAATCCGGCCTTGTATCATTACATATATTACTTTTATAGCAGGTTATGCAGGACAGGGAATTTTTACTGAAGTGAGTGATGTGATTAACTATATGATGCAGAACAACTGCAGACCCAATGAACTAACCTACAAGATCGTGTTGGATGGTTATTGTAAAGTAAGCAAATACCAAGAAGCCATGGACTTTGTATCAAAACTTAAGGAGACAGATCCGTCATTTGATGATCAGTTGGTGCAAAGATTAGCTTCCCTTGTTCGGGAGAATATGGAGTGGTAGCTCATTGGATATCTATACTAGATTCATATTGTCCATAACTTGGGGATCGCAAGTACAGAGTGATATATTGAGGCAAAGGTAATTCAGAAAAACAATTTTATTGATCATTTGTCTTCAATTACCTCATCTAGCATTGTATGCGATCAATTTTGATTCTCTTAACTACAAATTTGTAATTGATGCATATGTTGGTGGTGGTGGCTTAAGATTATACTTTGCTATTGATATATAAGTCCGCAGACATTAATGGGACTTTCTAAACCAAGAGTAGAGAGGTTATGAGAAGGCCAAGGCTTAATTGCTCCTGCTCTCCAACCCTGACCTGGAAAGACATTAGAATTGAAGTCTTTTTGAAACTCATGGAGAGGGTATTTTAAATCTTTTTCCTTGGTAGATGATTGTAACACACCTTATGGAACCATGTAGAAGCTTTGAAATGTAAGTAACTTCAGAGTTTTATGCTATCAGTTGCTTGAGAACTACAAGCATCTGAATCTAAACAACAAAATTTTATATCCCTGCATATCCTTGTTCATTATATTTATCAAGTGGGACAGACAAAAGATGGTAACACTAACCCGCTTATTCGGTCTGCTGGATTTAAGTGATGGGTCGACTCAGTTGGTTTGACCCATTTGGGTCGACCCGGATTTCCACTTAATGGGACGTCCATTAAAATAAATAAATAAATAGAATTATGAGATAGAGTTCTAGGAAGAGTTGAGAGTTGAATCTTCTATTTATAGAAGACTGCTCCCTACCTATTCATGCTCTACACGTTTTGGTGAGATTTCAACTTAGAGAATCTCTTTTCTTTTTTTCTTCTTTTCTTCCTTTCGAGATTTGGTTTGGTTAGATTCCCATACAAAGATCTAGTCATTTGAGTGTGGGTTTATTGTATGTGGTTCTAGTAATCACATATTCCGATGTAGGACGTTATACGGTTCAATAGAGACCTTCCGCTACAGATTTGGGTTCGTGTGTATCGAGGTACGTGATTCGGGTCATCTACAACCTTCATTGATATCAGAACCACTACAATACGTCTTTTTTGATTGAGGTATGTTGAGAAACCTCATCTAAAAGGATACCTAATTTTTTGCAGAAAACAGCATGCACAATGCATGGTTACATCAACGATCAAAAGAGGATCGCTTGTGCAAGCATACATCGTGATATCCATTGTTTTGGGGTCTTAATTATTAGTTTATAACACCTAAATAATGATGGACCGAAGAGAATAGAATAGGGTTTTAATTTGATTAAATTTTTGTTTTGAAAACCCAAGTTTCGCCTTTCCTGAAAAACCCTTGTTGGTTGATCGAGCAACGACAGGTGATATTTTTTCAGAACAGTTGCATAGTGCAACTATAGGGTCCCGGTTGAATGAATTGAACAGTTGGAACCCCACTCGCTTGATCGGATTGAACAGCTGGAACAGCACCCGGTCGACCAGACAAATCACCCGGTCGACTGAGTAGTTACAAAACGCAGCAACTGAGAGGCTGCAATTTGTGACTGAGAATGTCCGGTCGATCAGAGGACCAATCGAACCCTCACCCAGTCGATCGGACTAGACCAATCAGTCAACTAGATAGACCCAGAAATTCAGAACTTAATTTTTTTATTTTGTTTTGAATTCTAATTGAATATTTGCCTTTTATATGATATGTTAAAGATTTGAGGCATGATTTTATTATTTTATTTGCATGATTATATTAGATTAACATGTAAATAATATCCTAGTTGAGATTTCCTAGATGGGTTTTGCATATTATGGATTAAAAGTAGTATTATAATTTTACTGTATTGGTGATGATTATGCATTACGACCTACGGTCTAGTGTGTTTTTTGATCTGATAAATAAAGAATTACTATTATTGTTTAGTCCTAGATAGTGATGCAAAATCAATAATGTGTATTTGCCCATTTTTAGGAAAAAAAAATTTTCATTTTGGGGTTTTGGTTTTATGTCCCCCCCAATTTGTATTGTTTTTAATCAAGATCTATAAAAAGAAAAAAATTAAAAAAAAAAATCAATAATGTGTATATGAGATGTTAATTATATGTGCACTTTAATTATAGTGATATGGTCGCTAAGCGAACAGTGGTCCCTTCGTAGATGGGTTTTACATATTATGAATTAAAAGTAGTACTATAATTTTATTGTATTGGTGATGATTATGCATTACGACCTACGGTCTAGTGTGTTTTTGATTTGATAAATAAAAGATTACTATTATTGTTTAGTCCTAGATATTGATGCAAAATCAACAATGTGTGTATATGAGATGTTAATTATATGTACACTTTAATTGTAGTGATATGGTCGCTAAGAGAATAGTAGTTGACTTAAATAGGGGTGAGAAATTGAATGGTAAAAAATATGACATTTGGCATAGGAAGACCCAATATCTCCTACATGAATCTAAGGTTCTAGAGACTTTATCACATAGCCTAGATTATCCTGAGGAAGGGACCATTGTCCAGCATCGTAGAGACATGGAGGCCTATTAGGCTTGGGCCAAGAAGGATCGTTGTGCACACTTCACTATACAGAGTAGTATGCACAATGACCTTATTGGAGAATTCGAGTCCTCTAAGACTGCACTTGAGATGTTGAATGTATTGAAACTCGCGTTCGTTGGTACCTCAGTTACTAGATTACGTGCATTAACGATGAAATTTGAGACCTATAAGATGACTCTTAGCGTGTTTCACTCCTTCACTTTCGGGTGCGATCACATCAGCACTAATGCATCGGATCCCATTAGAATTCCGTAGTTAAGCATGCTTGGGTGAGAGTAGTACTACGATGGGTGACCTCCTGGGAAGTCCTCATGTTACACCCCTTCAATTTTTGTTTTCATCGTTATTTGAAATGTCAATATCGCGCATGACCTTCTTCTTCTTCGGCGCATGACCTTCCTCCTCCCATCGTCGGCTTAGCTGGTGGCATGCTACTTCTTTTTAGCCCTTCCTTCTTTCGTCCCCTATTTTTCTTTTCCCTGGTTTGTCTCGGTGTAAACATCTTGGTTTCTATCGGTTCGTTTCGTTCTCTCTCTTTCAAATACATATTCCTATTCCCATTCCTTTCCTCTCTTCTCCATCTGCTACGTAGTCCTCCTCCTCCTCCTCTCCTTTTTCTTCTTCTTCTTCCTCTTCCTCTTCCTTTTCCTCTTCCGCTCCCGCTCCTCCTCCTCCTCCTCTTCCTCCTCCTTCTCCTTCTTCTTCTTCTTCTTCCCCCTTCTTCTTCGTCATGGTTCCTTAGCCTCAGAACCCCTCTCAACCCTCCTCTTCTTCTCATTCCTCCCCATTGAGCCTCTACCATCCTGCCTCCCCTACCGGAAATCTTCCTCTTTCTGGTTGCATCGGTTCTTCTGCTGATTCCGGTGTTCTTGCTACTTCGGGTTGCCCCGAGCCTCTTGCCCCTACAGATTCCCTCTCTGATTTTGCTCGGGTCCCAGGTTCCAGGTCGAGCGCGACCCGAAATTCGTTTCATAATAGTTTTGGCGCCTTGTCTGGGCTTCTGCCTGTTACGATTTCTTGTAACGGTCAGTCCTCTTAGCCTCTTGTAGGTTCTGCTACAGTTTCCCCTGCTTGCAATGGATGGTTCCCCATGCTTGCTCATCGTCCTATAGTGCCACTGATGCTTGCTGGCTCTCCTGCTGCTCACAGCCCTTCGATTCAAGCGCCTGGAGTCTGCTCTGGCTCCCCTACTGCTCACAGCCCTTCGGTTCAAGCTCATGTAGTATGCTCCGCTGACTTTCCTCCTTTTGGGGGTGGAGTTGGTGTTGCTCGTCCGTGTGTGCCATCACGTGGAGCAGTGTGGAGCGAACTGTTCCCCCTCACCGGACGTGCTAGAGAAAAGGTTGCATACAACAAACCTTCTCTTGTTCATGGTAAAGTGATTATCACCCCCTGATGATGTACTGACTGAAGGCTCACGTAGATGGGATGGATGCCTCGTGGGGCATTTTCTGGGTAAGAAACTACCTTTTTTGATGGTTAAAGAAGCTATTCAAAGGCTTTGGGGGAAAGGTAATTATGTATCTGTCATTGGATTACCTAATGAGTTTTTTCTGTTCAAATTTTCTGACGCTAAACTTAGAGATTTGGTGCTAGAAGGGGGTCCTTGGCACATTGCAGGGAAGCTGCTTGTGCTGAGGCCATGGGAACCAGACATGACTTTTGAGAAGTGCGCGATGAGTAGAGTGCCTATTTGGATCAAATTGATAAATGTCCCTATGCTATACTGGACCATTGTAGGATTGAGCTGCGTTGCAAGAGTTGTGGGGCTTCCTATAGCTTTGGATTAGGCCACTGATGAAGGCAGAAGATTACTATATGCTAGAGCATGTGTTGAGGTGGAGAACACCTCCTTTCCCACTTCTGTGCTTGTGAATATAGCTAAGGCTAGTGAACCCCAAATTCTGAAGGAAGTCATTATTGAATACACATGAATCCCTACTAAGTGTGATCTTTGCAAATGCTTTGATCACTCGGATAAAACATACCCAACCATTAAGAAAGCTAGGAAAGAGTGGAAGGCCACATGCAAAACCTTCACCACTAACGAAATGAATATTCTTAGTGGTTTGGAGAGTGGAAAAGGGATGATTCCCACTGAGAACAGATCTATGGAGGATGCAACACCTACTGAGAACAGGTTGGAGGAGGGTGAAATACCCCCAGTAGCTCAATTCATTGATACTCAGACTTTGATTGTGAACCCAGGTACTAAGACCCCAGACAAGAATATGTTTGATACTTGGGAAGGATTGAGAATGAATGACAGTAATCCCAAGACCCAACAGGAGGTTGGAAATATTGGAAGAGAGTACAATTGTGACCTCTGGTAAGAAAGGATAACAGGCTCAGAAAAAGAATGACAATCTCACTCTGCCAATTCTGAAGTTAAAGGTATTGGAATCAACTTGGGATATTCAACTTGGGGATGAATGACAGTAATCCCAAGACCCAACAGGAGGTTGGAAATATTGGCAGAGAGTACAATTGTGACCTCTGGTAAGAAAGGAGAACAGGCTCAGAAAAAGAATGACAATCTCACTCTGCCAATTCTGAAGTTAAAGGTATTGGAATCAACTTGGGATCGTCAAGTCCTGGGAGTTTGAGTAATACTCCCAATTGTATGTTGAAATGCGGAAACACATGTGAATGTCTACCCCAGGGTGAGGGTATTGAGATTATGGATTTGAAGGAAGGTGAAGGATCTAGAGGTTCTAAAAAAACAACAAAAAAGGAAAGAAAGAGAACACCTCAGAGAGAGAAAGCTCTCCAAGAGGAGATAGTATCGGCAGTGACTAGAGGATCCTTGAGAAAGTCCTCCAAATGCTGAAGTTGGGAATGTGGAACATTAGAGGGCTCAATGATCCCTTTAAGAAATCTGAGATAAGAAGATTAATTACTGTGAATAATCTTTCCATATTTGGTATTGTTGAAACTAGAGGGAGGAGTGCGAATGCTAACTACATCATGAATGCAATTGCTCCTTGTTGGTCTTCTGCTTCAAATTATGATCATTCCTTAAGAGGTAGAATTTAGATGATGTGGGATCATAATATGTTGAATGTGAGCATCCTTTCCAAGAGTGATCAGATTATACATACCCAAGTTACCATTATTAGTACTGGTCTTTCACTTAATGCTACTATTGTCTACGGTTGCAATGATGCTCTTAAAAGAAGAAGACTGTGGAACCAATTGATCAGTATTAACTGCATTGGGCCATGGATCATATTGGGTGATTTCAATGTAGTCAGATGTTCTGATGAGAAGAGTGGTGGTAGGCCTATTGACTTTAGGGCCACTAGGGATTTCAATGATGCTATTGATCAGGTTGGGCTCCTTGATATTAACACTGAAGGCTGTTATTTCACTTCGTCGAATAAATCTGAAGGGACGGAGTGCATAAATTCTGGGATTGAGAGAACCCTTGTCAATCATGCATGGCTTCAAATGTTCAATGCAGCTGCTATTGAGTACCTCCCACTAGGTATTTCTGACCACTCCCCTGCAATTGTCACTATATACGATGATGGTGTTAAGGCTAGAGTGCCCTTAAAATTTTTCAATTACTAGACCAAGGAACCTGGTTTTCTTAATGTTGTTAGTAGTGCTTGGGTGGAGGATGTGAGAGGGACTGCCATGTTTTCTCTTGCCACCAAACTTAAAAGAGTTAAAGCTAAACTTAAAGCTTGGAGTAAAAGGCTATTCTCGGATTTAGAGCAGAAGGTTAATAGTGTGAGACAGGAGTTGGAAGCTATTCAACGTACTAAATTGAGCCATTACAGTAATGTTTATGGTGAGAAAGTTGCTGCTATGAAATTTAAAAGTATGAATGAGCAGCTGGAATCCAAGTTGAGACAACAAGCAAGAGTGAAATGGCTTAAACTTGGGGTAACAATACTTCTTACTTCCATTAGACTCTTATTGGAAATAAAGCTAGAAATAAGATCATGTCTCTTAAAGGGGAGAATGGGGAGGCAATCAATGGTATGGGTAGGATTGAGCAGATGTTCACTTCCTACTACACTAATCTTCTCGGCAGTGACAATGAAGAGAAGTATCCTAGATAGGAAGGCAACATAGGTGAAGGAATCATTAATGAACAAAGTGAGGTTCTTGTTAGCAATATAACGAAGGAGGAAATTAAGACTGCATTGTTCAGCATTGATGAGGACAAAGCCCTAGGCCTAGATGGGTTTAATTCGTGCTTTTTAAAAAGTACATAGGAGATCATTAGGCCTGATCTATTAAATGTTGTTAATGAATTTTTTCACAATGGCAAAATGCTGAAACAACCCAACCATGCTATTATCACCTTGGTACCAAAAAAAGAGGTTTCTTCTATATTGGAGGATTATAGGCCTATCTCCAGTTGCAATGTTACTTATAAGTGTATTGCCAAGGTGATAGCTAGTAGACTCAAGATGGTGCTTGCTTCCTTGGTTGGGGACTACCAGTCAACCTTCATTCCCAGAAGAAGAATAAGTGATAATATTTTGCAGGTACATGAACTCCTACATGATTATCACACCAAGCAGGGTAAACCAAGATGTGCTATCAAAGTTGATTTTTTCAAAGCCTATGACTCAATAAAATGGGATCTTATTCTTGACATCCTCAAGAGGTAGCACTTCCCAGCTGTTTTTGTGGAATGGGTTTGACAATGCATCTCCAGCACTTCCTACTCATTAAACATTAATGGTAGCTCATTGGGATTCTTTCAAGGCAAGAAGGGCTTGAGACAAGGGGATCCCCTATCTCCTTACCTGTTTGTTCTGGTTATGAAAGTTCTCTTACAATATATTAGAACCAAATCTCTGGAACAAGGATTTGGGTTTTATGAAAAATGTGAACTTCTCCAGAACAGTATGATATTTGTGAAAAAGGGCCTTAGTTGGTTTCACTTGGTTGATGGCCGTCCTGCGAACACTGACAAGTGTGAGTTAGTTGTTGCTGCTGTTTCTAATGAACAAAGAGATGATTTGTTGGGCAGGTTGGGGTTCAAGCTTGGAAAGATCCCTATGAAATACCTGGGGTTACCTCTCATTACCAAAAAAAGCTCCAAATTACAGATTGTATGCCTTTTCTTGATAAAGTTGAGAGAAAACTTAAATCTTGGAAGGGCAGAGTACTCTCCTATGTTGGGCAGCTGGAATTAGTCAAATCTATACTATTCAATATACAAACCTACTGGCTTTCTACATTTATTTTGCCTAAAAGAGTCATCAAGCTTATTGACAGATTATGTGCTAAATTGTTTGTGGACTGGTCCTAAGATGGAAAAGAAAATTTAGCCTGTGGCTTAGGAGAAGATGTGCAAACCTAAAGCTGAAGGAGATCTAGGTATATTCAATCTCATCAAGTGGAATAAGGTGGCTAGATTAGTCACTAGCCTTCTATACTTAATGACAAGTCTCTAAGTATGTTGTGTGCTAGTCCTAATATATAACATGTAAATATACATATATTCACATATGAGCACATAAGGTTACTACATTACTTAATCACATAATATACTTAAATATATTACACACAGTACAGAGATGTGGATCCTAGGTTCACAGTTTCTATGTTTCCGTCCTAGGTTTTCACTATGACCTAAGACTTCCCAAAGCCTAGACAACTTAAACGTAGTGCTCTGATACCACCTCTGTCGCACCCCAAATCCGAGATATGGGAATCTCGAGGATTCCGAGGAACCGACCTTCGGACCCACCGCGTGGATACGGACGGATAAACAACCATAACATCAACCCTTACCTGGTTAAATCAAAGTCTCGACAGAATAATTACCAGTGGAAGTCTTTCAAAATTAAAACTATTGCTCAACCACAACTAAGTTGAGCATCAACCCACAATCAAAGTAATAAAATCTATAAGATATGAGATATGGGAATCTCGAGGATTCCGAGGAACCGAACTTCGGACCAACCGCGTGGATACGGATAAACAACCATAACATCAACCCTTACCTAGTTGGTGACTTTTCACCCACCAAAGAAGCCACCAATACAATCCTTTAGGGACTTACACCCACGATGGAAACACACCCTTATGTAGATAGGCAAATACATAACAAACACATAGTCTCACTATGCTCACAAGCAACAACATATAATCATTCTTTTAAGGACTTTCACCCACGGAGGAAGTCTCCTATACAATCATTTTCCTCTAGGGACTTGCACCCACGGTGGAAACACACCTGTACAATCCTTTCCTTTAAGGACTTGCACCCACAATGGAAACACACCTGTACAATCCTTTCCTTTAGGGACTTTCACCCATGGTGGAAACACACCTGTAACCACAAGGTCCCACCTTGCTACGACCAATGCGACACAATCACAATCACATTCACAATCAAGAAGTGACAATGTATATGCAACACAGTCAAGTCAAATACAATGCAGTGCAATGCAAGGTTTGATGCAAGTATGGAGTGAAATGAGATGCAATGCAATGCAGGGTGTCACCAGGCCTCACTCAGTCACATGCTCATTCCAACTCACGACCATACGACCCATCCTTTTAGGGACTTGCACCCACAGTAGAAACACCATTCTTATTCCTTAAGTGACTTTCACTCATAGTGGAATACACCAGTAACACGCCATACTTTTAGGGACTTTCACCCATGGAGGAAGCCACCTATGAATTCCTTTAGGGACTTGCACCCACGGTGGAAACACACCTGTATCAGTAACCCATTCTTTTAGGGACTTGCACCAACGGATGAAAGCCACCATTTCTATTCTTTAAGAGACTTGCACTCACGGCTCGCATTCTGTTTAGGGATTTGCACCTACGGTGGAAGCACACCTGTACCCAGACCTTCCTTTAGGGACTCTCACCCACGGAGGGATACACCTATACCAAATCATTCCTTTAGGGACTTTCACCCATGGTGGAATACACCTGTACCAAGCATTACCATTAGAGACTTTAACCCAAGGTGGAAGCTCACCTATCCATGTTCTTGCCTTTAGGGACCTTCACCCATGGTGGAAGCTCACCTATACACAACACAATTTAATTCAATCAATACAAACATCACACACAGTATTGGATACTCACAGTATCCTCAATCAATCTTTCACATTCAAGTCAACATCATCAATTTCACACCAATGTTACACAAGAGTCAACCCAAGTCCAACCTAGGTCAACATTGGATGTTAAAAGCACTAATCATCTAATTTAGTCCTATATGATCAATTCTAACCATACTAGTCTTGTATTGAGGTCCTAAGTGTAAGAACCTGAACTTTTATAAGGATTTATTTGTAATTAATTATAAATATAGGGGTAAATTTAAAATTTTAGAAGTGGTTACATATTTGACTTAGACTGCTTGTGATTGATGGGTTGCACAATAGGAAACTAAAGTGCTTAACACACAATCATAACCCTTTAAGTTATAATATGTGACTAAGATATTTTAGGTTCATTTAAATCATAATTTAATGGCTAATAAATATTATAATCTAAAGTAATTAATAAATTAAAACTATAGGTTATAAACAAATATCATTTAAGCTTAAATAGAAACTGGGTTAATAGATTAAACTAAAACTAACCAAACAAGACCTAGCTCTAATTATTAATTAGTTGGAATTAATAAAAGCCCAATAGAATTAAAGCCCAACTAAAACTTAAGCCCAAATAACTTAATTAAATAATTAATTTTCGTCCTAATTAAATAATAAATAATTAGAGTCAAGTTATAACACAACTAGGACTTTAGACTAAGGTTAGAACCACCTCTAATATTCCTAATATAACTAGAAGACTT